>CM059818.1:55944989-56144989 GCA_030435695.1 Brachymystax lenok tsinlingensis | reverse complement strand
TACAACAAGTTAAATATCTGTTACGGGTCATACTTTATCCTTTTACAACAAGTTAAATATCTGTTACGGGTCATACTTTATCCTTTTACAACAAGTTAAATATCTGTTACGGGTCATACTTTATCCTTTTACAACAAGTTAAATATCTGTTACGGGTCATACTTTATCCTTTTACAACAAGTTAAATATCTGTTACGGGTCATACTTTATCCTTTTACAACAAGTTAAATATCTGTTACGGGTCATACTTTATCCTTTTACAACAAGTTAAATATCTGTTCACGGGTCATACTTTATCCTTTTACAACAAGTTAAATATCTGTTACGGGTCATACTTTATCCTTTTACAACAAGTTAAATATCTGTTACGGTCATACTTTATCCTTTTACAACAAGTTAAATATCTGTTCTGGGTCATACTTTATCCTTTTACAACAAGTTAAATATCTGTTACGGGTCATACTTTATCCTTTTACAACAAGTTAAATATCTGTTACGGGTCATACTTTGTCCTTTTACAACAAGTTAAATATCTGTTCTGGTCATACTTTATCCTTTTACAACAAGTTAAATATCTGTTACGGGTCATACTTTATCCTTTTACAACAAGTTAAATATCTGTTACGGGTCATACTTTATCCTTTTACAACAAGTTAAATATCTGTTACGGGTCATACTTTATCCTTTTACAACAAGTTAAATATCTGTTACGGTCATACTTTATCCTTTTACAACAAGTTAAATATCTGTTACGGGTCATACTTTATCCTTCTACAACAAGTTAAATATCTGTTCTGGGTCATACTTTATCCTTTTACAACAAGTTAAATATCTGTTCTGGGTCATACTTTTCCTTTTACAACAAGTTAAATATCTGTTACGGGTCATACTTTTCCTTTTACAACAAGTTAAATATCTGTTACGGGTCATACTTTATCCTTTTACAACAAGTTAAATATCTGTTACGGGTCATACTTTATCCTTTTACAACAAGTTAAATATCTGTTCACGGGTCATACTTTTTCCTTTTACAACAAGTTAAATATCTGTTACGGTCATACTTTATCCTTTTACAACAAGTTAAATATCTGTTACGGGTCATACTTTATCCTTTTACAACAAGTTAAATATCTGTTACGGGTCATACTTTATCCTTTTACAACAAGTTAAATATCTGTTACGGGTCATACTTTATCCTTTTACAACAAGTTAAATATCTGTTACGGGTCATACTTTATCCTTTTACAACAAGTTAAATATCTGTTCACGGGTCATACTTTTTCCTTTTACAACAAGTTAAATATCTGTTACGGGTCATACTTTATCCTTTTACAACAAGTTAAATATCTGTTACGGGTCATACTTTATCCTTTTACAACAAGTTAAATATCTGTTCTGGGTCATACTTTATCCTTTTACAACAAGTTAAATATCTGTTCTGGGTCATACTTTATCCTTTTACAACAAGTTAAATATCTGTTACGGGTCATACTTTATCCTTTTACAACAAGTTAAATATCTGTTACGGGTCATACTTTATCCTTTTACAACAAGTTAAATATCTGTTACTGGGTCATACTTTATCCTTTTACAACAAGTTAAATATCTGTTCACGGGTCATACTTTATCCTTTTACAACAAGTTAAATATCTGTTACGGGTCATACTTTATCCTTTTACAACAAGTTAAATATCTGTTACGGTCATACTTTATCCTTTTACAACAAGTTAAATATCTGTTACGGGTCATACTTTATCCTTTTACAACAAGTTAAATATCTGTTACGGGTCATACTTTTTCCTTTTACAACAAGTTAAATATCTGTTATGGGTCATACTTTTTCCTTTTACAACAAGTTAAATATCTGTTACGGGTCATACTTTATCTTTTACAACAAGTTAAATATCTGTTCACGGTCATACTTTATCCTTTACAACAAGTTAAATATCTGTTACGGGTCATACTTTATCCTTTACAACAAGTTAAATATCTGTTACGGGTCATACTTTATCCTTTTACAACAAGTTAAATATCTGTTACGGGTCATACTTTATCCTTTTACAACAAGTTAAATATCTGTTACGGGTCATACTTTATCCTTTTACAACAAGTTAAATATCTGTTACGGGTCATACTTTATCCTTTTACAACAAGTTAAATATCTGTTACGGGTCATACTTTATCCTTTTACAACAAGTTAAATATCTGTTACGGGTCATACTTTATCCTTTTACAACAAGTTAAATATCTGTTACGGGTCATACTTTATCCTTTTACAACAAGTTAAATATCTGTTACGGGTCATACTTTATCCTTTTACAACAAGTTAAATATCTGTTACGGGTCATACTTTATCCTTTTTACAACAAGTTAAATATCTGTTACGGGTCATACTTTATCCTTTTACAACAAGTTAAATATCTGTTCACGGTCATACTTTATCCTTTTACAACAAGTTAAATATCTGTTACTGGTCATACTTTATCCTTTTACAACAAGTTAAATATCTGTTACGGTCATACTTTATCCTTTTACAACAAGTTAAATATCTGTTACGGGTCATACTTTATCCTTTTACAACAAGTTAAATATCTGTTACGGGTCATACTTTTTCCTTTTACAACAAGTTAAATATCTGTTACGGGTCATACTTTATCCTTTTACAACAAGTTAAATATCTGTTACGGGTCATACTTTATCCTTTTACAACAAGTTAAATATCTGTTACGGGTCATACTTTATCCTTTTACAACAAGTTAAATATCTGTTACGGGTCATACTTTGTCCTTTTACAACAAGTTAAATATCTGTTACGGTCATACTTTATCCTTTTACAACAAGTTAAATATCTGTTACGGGTCATACTTTATCCTTTTACAACAAGTTAAATATCTGTTACGGGTCATACTTTATCCTTTTACAACAAGTTAAATATCTGTTACGGGTCATACTTTATCCTTTTACAACAAGTTAAATATCTGTTACGGGTCATACTTTATCCTTTTACAACAAGTTAAATATCTGTTACGGTCATACTTTATCCTTTTACAACAAGTTAAATATCTGTTACGGGTCATACTTTATCCTTTTACAACAAGTTAAATATCTGTTACGGGTCATACTTTATCCTTTTACAACAAGTTAAATATCTGTTACGGGTCATACTTTTTCCTTTTACAACAAGTTAAATATCTGTTACGGGTCATACTTTTTCCTTTTACAACAAGTTAAATATCTGTTACGGGTCATACTTTATCCTTTTACAACAAGTTAAATATCTGTTACTTTTACAACAAGTTCAATATCTCAAGTTAAATATCTGTTACGGATCATACTTTATCTTTACAACAAGTTAAATATCTGTTAGTTAATACTTTTTCCTTTTACAACAAGTTAAATATCTGTTACGTGTCATACTTTATATTTTACAACATGTTAAATATCTGTTACGGGTCATACTTTATCCTTTTACAACAAGTTAAATATCTGTTACGGGTCATACTTTTTCCTTTTACAACAAGTTAAATATCTGTTACGGGTCATACTTTATCTTTTACAACATGTTAAATATCTGTTGCGGGTCATACTTTATCCTTTTACAACAAGTTAAATATCTGTTACGGGTCATACTTTTTCCTTTTACAACAAGTTAAATATCTGTTACGGGTCATACTTTATCTTTTACAACAAGTTAAATATCTGTTACGGGTCATACTTTATCCTTTTACAACAAGTTAAATATCTGTTACGGGTCATACTTTATCCTTTTACAACAAGTTAAATATCTGTTACGGGTTATACTTTATCCTTTTACAACAAGTTAAATATCTGTTACGGGTCATACTTTATCCTTTTACAACAAGTTAAATATCTGTTACGTGTCATACTTTATCCTTTTACAACAAGTTAAATATCTGTTACGGGTCATACTTTATCTTTTACAACAAGTTAAATATCTGTTACGGGTCATACTTTATCTTTTACAACAAGTTAAATATCTGTTACGGGTCATACTTTTTCCTTTTACAACAAGTTAAATATCTGTTATGGGTCATACTTTTTCCTTTTACAACAAGTTAAATATCTGTTACGGGTCATACTTTATCTTTTACAACAAGTTAAATATCTGTTACGGGTCATACTTTATCCTTTTACAACAAGTTAAATATCTGTTACGGGTCATACTTTATCCTTTTACAACAAGTTAAATATCTGTTACGGGTCATACTTTATCCTTTTACAACAAGTTAAATATCTGTTACGGGTCATACTTTATCCTTTTACAACAAGTTAAATAAAAGTTATTGGGGGGGGGCAAATGGTGCGGGCTCCACGTATCAGGCCCCCCGTGTGCATTGAGAGCCCGGCACGTCCTGTTTCGGCTCCGCGCACCGGGCCCTCTGTGCGCTTAGAGAGTCCAGCACGTCCTGTTCCGGTTCCGCGCACCAGGCCCTCTGTGCGCTTAGAGAGTCCAGCACGTGCTGTTTCGGCTCCGCGCACCAGGCCCCCTGTGCGCTTAGAGAGTCCAGCACGTCCAGTTCCTGCTCCCCGCACCAGAGTGCGCGTCACGAGCCCAGTACGGCCGGTTCCCGCTCCCCGCACCAGAGTGCGCGTCACGAGCCCAGTTACGCCGGTTCCCGCTCCCGCACCAGAGTGCGCGTCACGAGCCCAGTACAGCGGTTCCCGCTCCCGCACCAGAGTGCGCGTCACGAGCCCAGTTCGGCCGGGTTCCCGCTCCCGCACCAGAGTGAGCGTCACGAGCCCAGTACGGCCGGTTCCGCTCCCGCACCAGAGTGCGCCACGAGCCCAGTACGGCGGTTCCCGCTCCCGCACCAGAGTGCCAGTGAGGGTCCCCAGTCGGCGCCGCCAGTGAGGGTCCCCAGTCCGGGCGCCGCCAGAGAGGGTCCCCAGTCTGGCGCCGCCAGTGAGGGTCCCCAGCCCAGCGCCGCCAGAGAGGGTCCCCAGCCCGGCGCCGCCAGAGAGGTCCCCAACCAAAAACAAAACAAAACACTCCAGCCTGTCATCTCAGGCCTGGGCGTGACAATGCCCCCAAAGCGCGGACTCGACCGCGCCAAAAAGTCCATGGGGGTCTTGAGTGGTTTTTGTCCCAGGTGGCGGCTCCGGTGCTGGCCGTGCTGGTCTGTGGCGGCGCCGGGCTGGCGCCAGGTGGCGGCGCTGGGCTGGGGACCCTCTCTGGCGGCGCCGCCAGAGAGGGTCCCAGCCCGGCGCCGCCAGAGAGGGTCCCCAGCCGGCGCCGCCAGAGAGGGTCCCCAGCCCGGCGCCGCCAGAGAGGGTCCTCAGTCCAGCAAATGGCCCAGGGCCTCCGGTGCTTGACTTCAGACCAGCACGGCCAGCACCGGAGCCGCCACCTGGGACAAAAAACCCACCCGAAGACCCCCCCCCATGGACTTTTGGGTGGCGCGGTCGGAGTCCGCGCCTTTGGGGTGGGGGTACTGTCACATCCAGGCCTGAGATGACAGGCTGGAGTGTTTTGGTTTTGTTTTTGGTGTAGGGTTTTTCTGTTCTAGATTATATATTTCTATGTTGGGGTAATGGTCCCCAATTAGAGGCAGCTGTGTGTCGTTGTCTCTAATTGGGAACCATATGTATGTTTGTAGTTTTCACTTGGGGTTTGTGGGTAATTGTTTGAGCATAGCTGTGTTTGGTTTTTCTTGTTATGGCAACATCACGATCTTCGTTTAGTTTTTGTTATTTTTCCCAGTTACGTTCGTATTTAATAAAATGTATACTGGAAGCATCGCTGCGTCTTGGTCTGTCCCTCATGAAGATCGTGACAGTTGTAAAGGATAAAGTATGACCCGTAACAGATATTTAACTTGTTGTAAAAGGATGCTTCACAGCTCCATGCTTCACGGTGGGAAATACACATGCAGAGATCATCTGTTCACCTACTCTGCGTCTCACAAAGACACGGCGGTTGGAACCAAAAATCTCACATTTGGACTGCAGACCAAAGGACAGATTTCCACTGGTCTAACGTCCATTGCTCGTGTTTCTTGGCCCAAGAAATTCTATTCTTCTTATTGGTGTCCTTTAGTAGTGGTTTCTTGGCAGCAATTCGACCATGAAGGCCTGATTCACACAGTCTCTTCTGAACAGTTGATGTTGAGATGTGTCTGTTACTGGAACTCTGTGAAGCATTTATTTGGGCTGCAATCTGAGGTGCAGTTAACTCTAATGAACTTATCCTCTGCAACAGAGGTAACTCTGGGTCTTCCATTCCTGTGGCGGTCCTCATGAGAGCCAGTTTCATCATAGCGCTTGATGGTTTTTGCGACTGCACTTGAAGAAACTGTTAAAGTTCTTGAACTTTTCCTTATTGACTGACCTCCACGTCTTAAAGTGATGATGGACTGACGTCTTTATTTGCTTATTGGAGCTGTTCTGGCCACAATATGGAAATAAGGCTGTCTTCTGTTTACCAACCCTGCCTTGTCACAACACAATTGAATGGCTCAAATGCATTAAGAAGGAAATAAATTCCACAAATTAACTTTTAAGAAGGCACACCTGTTAATTGAAATTAATTCCAGGTGACTACCTCATGAAGCTGGTTGAGAAAATGCCAAGAGTGTGCAAAGCAGTCATCCAGGCAAAGGGTGGCTATTTGATAAAGTGTTTAACACTTTTTTGGTTACTACATGATTCCATATGTGTTATTTTGGGGTTGCAGGTAGCCTAGTGGTTAGAGCATTGGGCCAGTAACCAAAAGGTACTGGCCCTGTCGTTCTGCCCCTGAGCAAGGCAGTTAACCCACTGTTCCTAGGCTGTCATTGTAAATAAGAATTTGTTCTTTACTGATTTACGAGGTGAAATAAAATATCATAGTTTTGATGTCTTCACTATTATTATACAATGTAGAAAATAGTAAAAATGAACACCCTGGAATGAGTAGGTGTTTTAACCTTTTGACCGGTAGTGTATATTGTACTGTCTTGCCTACTTTGTCTACCTACAGGGTCTCAAAAATATATCTTAGTGGTCCTCAATGTGGTTTAAAACGTGTATTTTGTTTTAAAATGTCAATGAATGTATTATTGTGCAGTGACACTTTAAACACATTTCTAACTCTTCTCTATGTTCTTGATAACCCCCTTTATCTCCTAGTACGGCTCCATGATTACGGACTGAGTTAATGTCTTGACACAGTTGCATCATACTAGTCACAGTACACATGTTAACACACACACACACACACACTGTCTATCCTGAGGGATGGTACCAGTGTCGTCTAGACTAGTTGGTCTCCTGTCAGCCCTTAGGAAAAAGGTGTGTGCTTGAGTGCGTGTGTGACCGTCTGTCCATGCATCAGTGTATGTGCGTGTGCGTGTATTCACATATCCTTGCATCCGTGTGTCTGTCTTCCGTCAGTCCCACCTGGCCTCCTGAGCTCCAGGAGAAGCAAAGCTGTCGGTCCCTTCAGAGAACTCTCTAGCATCTCGCCCAATTCCAGTTACCATGGTACCAAACCCTGAGGGCCAATCTCCAGTTACCATGGTACCAAACCCTGAGGGACAACCAACACAATGCATGACCCACTGAGAATGTCCCAAATGGAACCCTTTCCCCTTTAAAGTGCACTACTTTAGACCAGGGTCCATAGGGAATAGGGTGTCATTTGGGACACAAATCTATGAGGTAGCCTCATTACACATCATTGAAATGATACTACCCTTACCCTCTTCATTCACCAGCAAGAACATACCACTTATAAAGTGAAATCTATGGTTTTTTACTAGATTACTTTTCATGTTGTTTGTCTGTAATTTTGTAATGACTTGGTGCTGCCTGTCTTGGCCAGGACGCTCTTGAAAAAGAGATTTCAAATCTCAATGAGCCCTTTGTGGCGGAATAATCAGAATTAGTTGAGTAACATAGATAATTAAGATGTCTTATCTGCATAATATGCTTATGTGATATACTTGTTATTAGATTGTATCCCTTCGGACTCTGGTGTTGGCAGTTGCACTTCTTTCCTCAGCTGGGGCTCAGTCACCTGGGGCCCAGAGAGGGGAGAGGTCAGGCTGGTCTTTCACATGTCCCTGGTGCTATGCAGAATATCAGAAAGGGAAGAGGACAGGAGGGAACTTTGTCTTCATATGTGAATGAATTCTTAAACCATGTTAAGGGATGGCGTGATTAATTTCTCCACAATGTCTGTGCGCCAGTCACTCCCTCCTTTGACTTTGGGGGATGTGTGTGGTAGTGTCTGGAACCATTGTATGTCATCTCTGATGTTGCACTTATTGTGGGATAGTGTATGACCTAGAGGCTCACTTCCCCTCAGTGAGCTTGTCCAGGTGTGTGGTCAAGAAGGGGTTTTACTTGAAATGGGAGTATCTGGAGTTGACAATTGATTTATGCCATTGGATGAGTTGGTGTTTCTGTGCTATGAAGTACCAGGAATGAGATCTGAACCTCGTCTTAGGCGCCAAACTGAACATAATTTATAGCGAATGCTATCTGGCTGGGGGATGCTCCTTTCTCATTTAAAAACTCTTCCCTTGTGACCTGTTCCAAACATCTGGTTTGTTAGGTAGACTAGGGGGTGGATCTTTGCTATAAAAGATCTCAGTAGCCTTTGTGTCGCCGCTCTCAACGGACCATTAGAGAAAGTGGTGAATTCCTTGAGAAGCCGGTGCTATTGCAAAGCTCTCACTATTAAATATGTATTTTAAGTATAACTCTGACTTGTGTGATAAGTTTGTCTCTCCTCATTTGATAGTAAAGAAATTAACCACCACACCTTCCTGGTTAAATAAAGGTTAAATAATAATTTTTAAACGTATACAATGCCATACGTTTTATTGTATTTAACTAGGCAAGTCAGTTAAGAACAAATTCTTATTTACATTGACGGCTTACCCCTGTCTATTTTTGTTTGAAATGTGCTGTGGAATCAGACACTACCATCTTCAAAAGGTTGTGCAAACTAGGATAAAAAGGAAAACTAGGATAAAAAGAACAACGAGGATAAAAAGAACAACGAGGATAAAAAGGAAACCTAGGATAAAAAGGAAACCTAGGATAAAAAGAACAACGAGGATAAAAAGGAAAACTAGGATAAAAAGGAAACCTAGGATAAAAAGAACAACGAGGATAAAAAGGAAAACTAGGATAAAAAGGAAACCTAGGATAAAAAGGAAAACTAGGATAAAAAGGACAACGAGGATAAAAAGGAAAACTAGGATAAAAAGGAAAACTAGGATAAAAAGGAAACTAGGATAAAAAGGAAAACTAGGATAAAAAGAACAACGAGGATAAAAAGGAAAACTAGGATAAAAAGAACAACGAGGATAAAAAGGAAAACTAGGATAAAAAGGAAAACTAGGATAAAAAGAACAACGAGGATAAAAAGGAAAACTAGGATAAAAAGAACAACGAGGATAAAAAGAACAACGAGGATAAAAAGGAAAACTAGGATAAAAAGGAAACCTAGGATAAAAAGGAAAACTAGGATAAAAAGAACAACGAGGATAAAAAGGAAAACTAGGATAAAAAGGAAACCTAGGATAAAAAGGAAAACTAGGATAAAAAGAACAACGAGGATAAAAAGAACAACGAGGATAAAAAGGAAAACTAGGATAAAAAGGAAACCTAGGATAAAAAGGAAAACTAGGATAAAAAGGACAACTAGGATAAAAAGGAAAACTAGGATAAAAAGGAAACCTAGGATAAAAAGGAAAACTAGGATAAAAAGAACAACGAGGATAAAAAGGAAAACTAGGATAAAAAGGAAACCTAGGATAAAAAGAACAACGAGGATAAAAAGGAAAACTAGGATAAAAAGGAAACCTAGGATAAAAAGGAAAACTAGGATAAAAAGGAAAACTAGGATAAAAAGAACAACGAGGATAAAAAGGAAAACTAGGATAAAAAGGAAACCTAGGATAAAAAGGAAAACTAGGATAAAAAGGAAAACTAGGATAAAAAGGAAAACTAGGATAAAAAGAACAACGAGGATAAAAAGGAAAACTAGGATAAAAAGGAAAACTAGGATAAAAAGAACAACGAGGATAAAAAGGAAAACTAGGATAAAAAGAACAACGAGGATAAAAAGGAAAACTAGGATAAAAAGAACAACGAGGATAAAAAGGAAAACTAGGATAAAAAGGAAACCTAGGATAAAAAGGAAACCTAGGATAAAAAGAACAACGAGGATAAAAAGGAAAACTAGGATAAAAAGGAAAACGAGGATAAAAAGAACAACTAGGATAAAAAGGAAAACTAGGATAAAAAGGAAAACTAGGATAAAAAGGAAACCTAGGATAAAAAGGAAACCTAGGATAAAAAGAATAAAGGAGGATAAAAAGGAAAACTGAGGATAAAAGGAAAACTAGGATACTAGGATAAAAAGGAAACCTAGGATAAAAAGAACAACGAGGATAAAAAGGAAAACGGGGATAAAAAGGAAACCTAGGATAAAAAGAACAACGAGGATAAAAAGGAAAACTAGGATAAAAAGGAAACCTAGGATAAAAAGGA
This sequence comes from Brachymystax lenok tsinlingensis, assembly GCA_030435695.1. Taxonomy (NCBI): domain Eukaryota; kingdom Metazoa; phylum Chordata; class Actinopteri; order Salmoniformes; family Salmonidae; genus Brachymystax; species Brachymystax lenok. The sequence goes on along the minus strand of CM059818.1, from coordinate 56,134,483 downwards.
AACCTAGGATAAAAAGGAAAACTAGGATAAAAAGAACAACGAGGATAAAAAGAACAACGAGGATAAAAAGGAAAACGGGGATAAAAAGGAAACCTAGGATAAAAAGGAAAACTAGGATAAAAAGAACAACGAGGATAAAAAGGAAAACTAGGATAAAAAGGAAACCTAGGATAAAAAGAACAACGAGGATAAAAAGGACAACGAGGATAAAAAGGAAAACTAGGATAAAAAGAACAACGAGGATAAAAAGGAAAACTAGGATAAAAAGGAAACCTAGGATAAAAAGAACAACGAGGATAAAAAGGAAACCTAGGATAAAAAGGAAACCTAGGATAAAAAGGAAAACTAGGATAAAAGCATACTGGTGATCTGGATGGCGTTTCATTTCATGAAGGTTTCAGTCTCAAAAGACGTTCTAGCAACACGCAATCCACTGGTCACTTAAATCACGCTGGATCGGTTCCTTTCATTTTAGTCCTGCGACTCTTTCATACTATTGCCTGTCGTTTTTCCCCGTTAACGTTACGACCGCAGAAATGATTGCTGAAATAGCTCAATGGGATACATTGGCTTTCTGTTTAACATTTCAGTCATTTAGCAGATGCTCTTATCCATAGAAGAAATAACATGAAGTGCTTTGAGAGGCTAGTTAAGGATCATATCACCTGTACCTTACCAGACACCCTGGACCCACTTCAATTTGCTTACCGTCCCAACAGGTCCACAGACGATGCCATCGCCATCGCACTGCACACTGCCCTATCCCACCTGGACAAGAGGAATACCTATGTAAGAATGCTGAACATTGACTACAGCTCAGCATTTAACACCATAGTTCCCTCTAAGCTCATCATTAAGCTGATGGGGATTGCAGGTAGCCTCAACGCACTTCGCTGATCCTCAACACAGGGGCCCCACAAGGGTGCGTGCTCAGCCCCCTCCTGTACTCCCTGTTCACTCATGACGCCATGGCCACGCACGCACGCCTCCAACTCAATCATGAAGTTTGCAGACGGCACAACAGTAGTAGGCCTGAATACCAAGAAGAAAACATTTTTGAGAGAATTGAAAATGGACTGTTTTTCCATGTAACCCACGTACAAATAATCATAGTTAGGAGCCATGGGGATCCCATAGCAGTACCCTTCGTCTGACTAAAGAAATCATTTAGAAACATGAAGCAGTTGTGTGTGAGTACTATTTGTATGTGGGTGACATGGAAAAACAGTCCATTTTCAATCCTCTCAAAAATGTTTGCTTTCCTAACATTATTTGGAAACGGTATATTGATGATATTTTTGTTCTACGGAGGGGTGATGCCAAACAGCTCCAGGCGTTCCATGCTTTTCTTAACTCTGAGCATCTGAGATTTACTATGCAGTCTGACACATGTCAAATCAGTTTCCTTGATCTTCTGATCTTATGTGAGAATAATGTTCTATACACTGATCTTTACAGGAAACCTACTGATCGTAACTGTTTGTTGAGGGCTGATAGTTGTCACCCAATTCCCTTGAAAAACAGCCAATTCTGTCGAATCAAAAGAATTTGCAAAAAACAATTAGATTTCGACAGAAATATATCTGAGACGCAAAGAAAATTCAAGGAGAGGGGGTACAAAAATGGTCAGATTAATACCGACAATGAGAAAATTAAAAACAAACCGAGACATAATTTTTTTCAAGGACAGTCTCACAAAAAGAAGTATTCTTGCGTTCTAACTACCCGCTATTCAAAGTGCTCTGAACAAATTAAGGGAATCGTTCACAAACATTGGCACATTCTAAGATCCGATGATAGTATCGGTAATGTGTTTTCAGACCCTCCCTTGGTCATATTCTCACGGGGCAGAAATCTCAGAGACCAATAGGTAAACTCTGATTTACCACCCCAAGATATCCCTGCACAACGTCTAGTTGCGCCCCTACTGGATGGAAACTACAAGTGTAATGGCTGTGCTCAATGCAATGGCACTTGTAAATGTAGATCCTTCAAACACCCCCAGACAGGGAAACAGATCCCAATCAAGGTGTTATCATGTGGTCCACTAAGGCAGTTATTTATCTTATAACTTGTCCTTGTGGTAAAAATGATGTGGGTAAAACAAAGCGTGAATTAAAAGCATCGTAGCACCATTAGGTGCCGAAATCCACTTTTTGGAAGCGAACCACTATTTTGTCCCTACGTTATATTGGCATCGAACATGTCACCCTCCCTAGGAGAGGGGGTGACCTCAACAATTTAGTGTTAAAACGAGAGGCTGCCTGGATCTTTAATGTTAAGACCCTTGCTCCTCTCGGTCTCAACGTAGACTTTGATCTGAAGCCATTCTTGTGATTATTGTGACTTTGCTATTGTAAATGTCTGTAGGCCTATGTAGCCCAATTGTATTGTTAGGGTTCGTTCCTTCTTTCCTTGTCAATCATTGGCTCATTGGTGAAATTAGCATTATGACAATATCTTGAAATCATTAATTCATTTATTAATGCAATTGCAGACAGAAGTTGAAAATCAGGAACATAGCACGCATGTTTCCGAGTAAGTTCTGGAAAAGTCTGAGTTGCTTTTATCATACTTGTAGTCAACCCCCTGTGATGTCACTGCATACGTCATGATTATTTACTTATCAGACCAAGCCCATGCATCCACAGCTACACTAACATAGAGTTTCAGTGTTATCTAAAGCTAGGCACTAAATGTCCACTCCCCAAAGTTGATTTGTTGTGGAATGTCTGACTAGTCTCTTATCTCTCCCCACTCCCCTGCAGAGCTCCTTCTACACAGTCACACATCTGCCTCTTTATAAGAAGCAGAGAGAGAGAACTAAAAGACTATTGTGCAACAATACTAAAACCTCTACAATGAAAATATATTGTTAATCTGTAGTCTAGGACCCTATAAATGCAAGGAGGAAGGGATCTTATAACCCCTCCCCTTCTATTGATACAACATCAGCTTAATCAATTATTATCATACATCAAACATTTAGTACAGCCCCTATCATGACCTCTAGGTGACCTTCTAACAGTATCCATAATTGTATGCTATCCATTCATGTTTTTGGTATGTTCTTTTTTTACATCTGAGAATTATCCAATGATATCAGGTCACACCCGGACATGATTACAGACACCTGTGTGTATCCTTTGACACTATATAAACTAGTCACCTCCGCAGTGTTTGTCATTATACCCTGATGAAGACAGCTTGTCTGTCAAAACTTTGGATATTAGGTAATTCAATTATTGCATCTGAGCTCCAACAGCGTGTGGCTCTCCTTTAATTTTTCAAGGCTAGACATATAGAACAATAGAACACAGCCAGTGGGAGTGGCAGGCTAGACATATAGAACAATAGAACACAGCCAGTGGGAGTGGCGGGCTAGACATATAGAACAATAGAACACAGCCAGTGGGAGTGGCGGGCTAGACACATAGAACAATAGAACACAGCCTGTGAGAGTGGCAGGCTAGACATATAGAACGATAGAACACAGCCTGTGGGAGTGGCAGGCTAGACACATAGAACAATAGAACACAGCCCGTGGGAGTGGCAGGCTAGACATATAGAACAATAGAACACAGCCAGTGGGAGTGGCAGGCTAGACATATAGAACAATAGAACACAGCCAGTGGGAGTGGCAGGCTAGAAATATAGAACAATAGAACACAGCCAGTGGGAGTGGCAGGCTAGAAATATAGAACAATAGAACACAGCCAGTGGGAGTGGCAGGCTAGACATATAGAACAATAGAACACAGCCAGTGGGAGTGGCAGGCTAGACATATAGAACAATAGAACACAGCCAGTGGGAGTGGCAGGCTAGACATATAGAACAATATAACACAGCCAGTGGGAGTGGCAGGCTAGACATATAGAACAATAGAACACAGCCAGTGGGAGTGGCAGGCTAGACATATAGAACATAGACAGTGGGAGTGGCAGGCTAGACATATAGAACACAGACAGTGGGAGTGGCAGGCTAGACATATAGAACATAGACAGTGGGAGTGGCAGGCTAGACATATAGAACAATAGAACACAGCCAGTGGGAGTGGCAGGCTAGACATATAGAACAATAGAACACAGCCAGTGGGAGTGGCAGGCTAGACATATAGAACATAGACAGTGGGAGTGGCAGGCTAGACATATAGAACAATAGAACACAGCCAGTGGGAGTGGCAGGCTAGACATATAGAACATAGACAGTGGGAGTGGCAGGCTAGACCTATAGAACATAGACAGTGGGAGTGGCAGGCTAGACATATAGAACATAGACAGCCTACAGTAATATTCATTAAGGTAGATCATCCTGTTATAGGAACTGTTATTCATTCTGAATATTTCAAATCAATCAAATCAAATGTTATTTGTCACACGCGCCGAATAAAACAAGTTTAGACTTTACAGTGAAATGCTTACTTACAAGCCCTTAACCAGGAGTGCAGTTCAAGAAGAAGAAAATATTTACCAAGTAGACTAAAATATTAAGTAATAATGAAAGTAACACAATAAGAATAACAATAACGATGCTATATACAGGGGGTACCGCTACAGAGTCAATGTGGAGACTATATACAGGGGTACCGCTACCGAGTCAGTGTGGAGGCTATATACAGGGGGCACCGGTACAGAGTCAATGTGGAGGCTATATACAGGGGGTACTGCACAGAGTCAATGTGGAGACTATATACAGGGGTACTGTACAGAGTCAATGTGGAGGCTATATACAGGGGGCACCGGTACAGAGTCAATGTGGAGGCTATATACAGGGGGTACTGCACAGAGTCAATGTGGAGACTATATACAGGGGGTACTGTACCGAGTCAGTGTGGAGGCTATATACAGGGTACTGCACTGAGTCAATGTGGAGGCTATATACAGGGGGTACTGTACAGAGTCAATGTGGAGGCTATATACAGGGGGTACTGCACAGAGTCAATGTGGAGGCTATATACAGGGGGTACCGGTACAGAGTCAATGTGGAGGCTATATACAGGGTACTGCACAGAGTCAATGTGGAGGCTATATACAGGGGGTACTGCACAGAGTCAATGTGGAGGCTATATACAGGGGTACTGCACAGAGTCAATGTGGAGGCTATATACAGGGGGTACTGCACAGAGTCAATGTGGAGGCTATATACAGGGGTACTGTACAGAGTCAATGTGGAGGCTATATACAGGGGTACTGTACAGAGTCAATGTGGAGGCTATATACAGGGTACTGTACAGAGTCAATGTGGAGGCTATATACAGGGGGTACTGCACAGAGTCAATGTGGAGGCTATATACAGGGGGTACCGGTACAGAGTCAATGTGGAGGCTATATACAGGGGTACTGCACAGAGTCAATGTGGAGGCTATATACAGGGGGGTACCGCTACAGAGTCAATGTGGAGGCTATATACAGGAGGCACCGGTACCGAGTAAGTGTGCGGGGGTACAGGCTAGTTGAGGTAATCTGTACATGTAGGTGGGGGCTATATACAGGGGGCACCGGAACCGAGTCAGTGTGCGGGGCTACAGGCTAGTTGAGGTAATCTGTACATTAATTGTTTCATGAATTGTTCAGCAGGCTTGTGGCTTGGAGGTAGAAGCTGTTGAGGAGCCTTTTTGTCGTAGACTTGGCGCTCCGGTACCGCTTGCCGTGCGGTAGCAGAGAAAAACAGTCTATAACTTGGGTGACTGGAGTCTCTGACAATTTTATGGGCTTTCCTCTGACACCACCTATTATAGAGGTCCTGGATGGTAGGAAGCTTGGCCCCAATGATGTACTGGGCCGTACGCACTACCCTCTGTAGCACCTTACGGTCAGATGCCGAGCAGTTACCATACCAGGCGGTGATGCAACAGGTCAGGATGCTCTCTATGGTGCAGCTTTAGAACCTTTTGAGGATCTGAGGACCCATGCAAATCTTTTCAGTCTCCTGAGGGGGAAAAGGTTTTGTCGTGCCCTCTTCACAACTGCCTTGGTGTGTTTGGACCATGATAGTTTGTTGGTGATGTGGACACCAAGGAACTTGAAACTCTCGACCCGCTCCACTACAGCCCCGTCGATGTTAATAGGGGACTGTTTGGCCCGCCTTTTCCTGTAGTCCACGATCAGCTCCTTAGTCTTGCTCACATTGAGGGAGAGGTTGTTGTTGTCCTGGCATCACACTGCCAGGTCTCTGACCTCCTCCCTATAGGCCGTCTCATCGTTTTCGGTGCTCAGGCCTACCACTGTTGTGTTGTCAGCAATCTTAATGGTGGTGTTGGAGTCGTGTTTGGCTAATCAGTCATGGGTGAACATGGAATACAGGAGGGTAGTAAGTACACACCCCTGAGGGTCCCCAGTGTTAATGATCAGCGTGGCAGATGTGTTGTTGCCTACTCTTACCATCTGGGGGTGGCCCGTCAGGAAGTCCAGGATCCAGTTGCAGAGGGAGCTGTTTAGTCCCAGAGTCCTTAGCTTAGTGATGAGCTTCGTGGGCACCATGGTGTTGAAAGCGGAGCTGTAGTCAATGAACAGCATTCTCACATAGGTGTTCCTTATGTCCAAAAGGGCAGTGTGGAGTGCGATTGAGATTGCGTCATCTGTGGATCTGTTGGGGCGGTATGCAAATTGTAGTGGGTCTTGGGTGTCCGGGAGGATGCTGTTGATGTGAGCCATGACCAGCCTTTCAAAGCACTTCATGGTTACCAACGTGAGTGCTACGGGTCGGTAATCATTTAGGCAGGTTACCTCCGCTTCCTTGAGCACAGGGACTGTGGTGGTCTGCTTGAAACATGTAGGTACTACAGACTCGGTCAGGGAGAGGTTGAAAAGGTCAGTGAAGACACTTGACAGTTGGTCACATCCTGGTAATCCATCTGGCCCAGCGGCTTTGTGAATGTTGACCTGTTTAAAGGTTTTATTCACATCGGCTACCGAGAGCGTTATCACACAGTCATGCAGAACAGCTGGTGCTCTCGTGAATGCTTCAGTGTTGCTTGCCTTGAAGCGAGCATAAAAGACATTTAGCTCGTCTGGTAGGCTCGTGTCACTGGGCAGCTCGCGTCTGGGTTTCCCTTTGTAGTCCGTAATAGTTTTCAAGTCTTGCCACATACGACGAGTGTCAGAGCCAGTGTAGTAGGATTCAATCTTAATCCTGTATTGACGCTTTGCTTGTTTGATGGTTCATCTGAGGGCATAGCGGGATTTCTTATTTTCGTCCGGATTAGTCTCCCGCTCCTTGAAAGCGGCAGCTCTAGCCTTTAGCTCGATGCGGATGTTGCCTGTAATCCATGGCTTCTGGTTGGGATATGTACGTACAGTCACTGTGGGGACGATGTCATAAATGCACTTATTGATGAAGCCGATGACTGAGGTGGTGTATTCCTCAATGCCATTGGATGAATCCCGGAACATATTCCAGTCTGTGCTAGAAAAACAGTCCTGTAGTGTAGCATCCGCGTCATCTGACCACTTCCGTATTGAGCGAGTCACTGGTGCTTCCTGCTTTAGTTTTTGCTTGTAAGCAGGAATCAGGAGGATAGAATTATGGTCAGATTTGCCAAATGGAGGGCGAGGGAGAGCTTTGTATGTGTGTGTGGAGTGAAGGTGGTCTAGGATTTTCTTCCCCCTGGTTGCACATGTGACATGCTGGTAAAAATTTGGTAAAACTGATGTAAGTTTGCCTGAATTAAAGTCCCCGTCCACTAGGAGTGCCGCTTCTGGTTGAGCATTTTCTTCTTTGCTTATGGCCTTGTAGAGTATTTATTGATGGTTCATATCTTCCAACAGTTCAGAGCATCAATCGACATTCATTCTATTTTAAGTGCATCCCTTCTGATGGGGGGATCAAGGATAGAGTTATGCTATAGGGTATTGGTATAGCTTGAGAGAGGGGAGGCTGGATGTGTGTGTGTATGTGTGTAAACAGACCTGAGGTGGCATCCCCCTAGAGGGAATGCAGCGCTGTCAATCAAAATCTTGACAATAATACCATAATTACCCCCCTGGGTGGTTCAGATGGAGCTTACCTGCGTCCCAAATGGCACCCAACTCCCTATATGGCTTTTTCCTGATGGGCCCTGGTCAAAGGTAGTGCACTATATAGGACAGAGAATGTATTAACAACTAACTAGAACATGATGTACCTTGGGGGTGCCGGTTCTTGTGCCTCGTTTCATCCCCCTTCTGTCTAAAATCATCCTCATCATCACCAATCATGGAAGCGGTAAATAGATGATGTCTTTGTGCTCTGAGAAGGAAGTCAGCAGGAACTAAACTGTGCTCTGAGAAGGAAGGTCTACATTCTGCTGAAGAAGAGCTGTGAATGCAGACTGATGAGATTATGAAAAATTAAAGAGAACTAGACGGTAACTTGACAAGTAGTTGTGGGGCTTTCTAAAGCCCATCAAATAAAAGTATTTGCGGTAAAGTTTTACTTTACTATATAAAGCAAAGCAGTTACATACAGTATAGTCATAGTTAAATGTAGTAAAATAATTGGTCTGATTATTTTGATAGACTACTATGGCAACATTATTACTTTGGATTGAGGGGCAGTTGGATCCCCATAATGTCTGAACTACAGCTGTTGCCTGTGAAAGCTGATAGACATCCTCAGTCAGGAAAAGGAAGGATCATGTGGACAACACTCTCAGGAAAACAAAGCAACTCTGAAACAATCACGCTGCGGGTTTCAGATCAATAGATTCACTTTTTACTTTGTAAAATGTTCACTATGAATGAAGGCCGATTTTAGTTGAATGATGATTTGAATGATTTAGGCTATTATCTGGGGAGAGAAATATGGTGGCGTATCTAGTGATAACAGCTCTTTAATAGTATTTTCATGGTAGTTGAAGAACTCTGTATAATAGGTTTGTATGTAGACCTACTGGTAGCTATCTGTAGAATAGGTTTGTATGTAGACCTACTGGTAGCTAGCTGTAGAATAGGTTTGTATGTAGACCTACTGGTAGCTAGCTGTAGAATAGGTTTGCATGTAGACCTACTGATAGCTAGCTGTATTATAGGTTTGTGTGTAGACCTACTGATAGCTAGCTGTAGAAAAGGTTTGTGTGTAGACCTACTGATAGCTTGATGTAGAATAGGTTTGTGTGTAGACCTACTGATAGCTTGCTGTAGAATAGTTGTGTATGTAGACCTACTGATAGCTAGCTCTATAAAAGGTTTGTGTGTAGACCTACTGATAGCTAGATGTATACTAGGTTTGTATGTAGACCTACTGATAGCTATCTGTATAATAGGTTTGTATGTAGACCTACTGGTAGCTATCTGTATAATAGGTTTGTATGTAGACCTACTGGTAGCTAGCTGTAGAATAGGTTTGCATGTAGACCTACTGATAGCTAGCTGTATTATAGGTTTGTGTGTAGACCTACTGATAGCTAGCTGTAGAATAGGTTTGTATGTAGACCTACTGATAGCTAGCTGTAGAATACGTGTGTATATAGACCTACTGATAGCTAGCTGTAGAATACGTGTGTATATAGACCTACTGATAGCTAGCTGTAGAATAGGTGTGTGTATAGACCTACTGATAGCTAGCTTTAGAATAGGGATGTGTGTAGATCTACTGATAGCTAGCTGTAGAATAGGTTTGTATGTAGACCTAATGATAGCTTGCTCTAGAATAGGTTTGTATGTAGACCTACTGATAGCTAGCTGTATAATAGGTTTGTAGGTAGACCTAATGATTGCTGGCTGTTGAATAGGTTTGTGTATGTAGACCTACTGATAGCTAGCTGTAGAATAGTTGTGTAAGTAAACCTACTGATAGCTAGCTGTGGAATAGGTTTGTATGTAGACCTACTGATAGCTAGATGTATAATAGGTTTGTATATAGACCTACTGATAGCTAGCTGTAGAATAGGTTTGTATGTAGACCTAATGATAGCTTGCTCTAGAATAGGTTTGTATGTAGACCTACTGATAGCTAGCTGTATAATAGGTTTGTAGGTAGACCTAATGATTGCTGGCTGTTGAATAGGTTTGTGTATGTAGACCTACTGATAGCTAGCTGTAGAATAGTTGTGTAAGTAAACCTACTGATAGCTAGCTGTGGAATTGGTTTGTATATAGACCTACTGATAGCTAGCTGTAGAATAGGTTTGTATGTAGACCTACTGATAGCTAGCTGTAGAATTGGTTTGTATGTACACCTACGGATAGCTAGCTGTAGAATAGGTTTGTATGTGGACCTACTGATAGCTAGCTGTAGAATAGGTGTGTATATAGACCTACTGATAGCTAGCTGTAGAATAGGTTTGTATGTAAACCTTTTGATAGCTAACTGTAGTTCTAGCCAATTAAAAAACTATTAATAAACTCTTTAGGTTAAAATGAAATTTCCCAAAGAAAATGGGGTGTGATTGCTAGCTTGCTAGCTTGTCACAGTTATGAAATCTTAGGACACTAAAGAGGCCTTTCTACTGACTCTAAAAACACCAAAAGAAAAATGCCTAGGGTCCCTTCTCATCTGCTTGAATGATCCTTAGGCATGCTGCAAGGAGGCATGAGAACTGCAGATGTGGCCAGGGCAATACATTGCAGTGTCCGTACTGTGAGACGCCTAAGACAGCGCTACAGGGAGACAGGACGGACAGCTGATCGTCCTCGCAGTGGCAGACCACGTGTAACAACACCTGCACAAGATCTCCGAACATCACACCTGCGGGACAGGTACAGGATGGCAACAACAACTGCCCGAGTTACACCAGGAACGCACAATCACTCCATCAGTGCTGACTGTACGCAGTAGGCTGAGAGAGGCTGGACTGAGGGCTTGTAGGCCTGTTGTAAGGCAGGTCCTCACCAGACATCACCGGCAACAACGTCACCTATGGGCACAAACCCACCATCGCTGGACCAGACAGGAATGGAAAAATGTCTTCCCTGTGCGTTACAGGGAAGACATCCTCCTCCCTCATGTGGTACCCTTCCTGCAGGCTCATCCTGACATGTCCCTCCAGCATGACAATGCCACCAGCCATACTGCTCGTTCTGTGTGTGATTTCCTGCAAGACAGGAATGTCAGTCTTCTGCAATGGCCAGCGAAGAGCCCGGATCTCAATTCCATTGAGCACGTCTGGGACCTGTTGGATCTGAGGGTGAGGGCTAGGGCCATTCCCCCCAGAAATGTCTGGGAACTTACAGGTGCCTTGGTGGAAGAGTGGGGTAACATCTCACAGCAAGAACTGGCAAATCTGGTGCAGTCCATGAGGAGGAGATGCACTGCAGTACTTAGCGCAGCTGGTGGCCACACCAGATACTGACTGTTACTTTTGATTTTGACCTCCTCTTTGTTCAGGGACACTTTATTCAATTTCTGTTAGTCACATGTCTGTGGAACTTGTTCAGTTTATGTCTCAGTTGTTTAATCTTGTTATGTTCACACAAATTTTTATGTTAAGTTTGCTGAAAATAAACGCAGTTGACAGTGAGAGGACATTTATTTTTTTGCTGAGTTTACAATTATCTGTAAGGTCCCTCAATAGAGTAATTAATCAACCACTAAGACCAGGGGAGCATTTCAATGCCTCGCTACGAAGGGCACCGATTGGTGGATGTGTAAAAAATAAATATCTCTTGAGCATGGTTAAGTTATTAATTACACTTTGGATGGTGTATCAACACACCCAGTCACTACAAAGATGCAGGCGTCCTTCCTAACTCAGTTGCCGGAGAGGAAGGAAACTGCGCAGGGATTTAATCATGAGGCCAGTGGTGATTTTAAAACAGTTACAGAGTTTAATAGCTGTGAAAGGAGAAAACTGAGGATGGATCAACAACATTGTAGTTACTCCACAATACTAACAACATCGTAGTTAATCCACAATACTAACAACATCGTAGTTAATCCACAATACTAACAACATCGTAGTTAATCCACAATACTAACATAAATTAAAGTGAAAAGAAGGGAGCTTTCAGAGAATAAAAATACTTGAAAACATGCAAAAAATGTGGCAAAGAATTTTACTTCATGTCCTGAATACAAAGTGTTATGCTTGGGGCAAATCCAACACCACTCTTCATATTTTCAAGCATGGTGGTAGCTGCATCATGTTATGGGTATGCTTGTCAGCGTTAAGGACTAGGGAGTTTTTCTTTGCATAAAAATAAATTGAACACAGCAATAAGCACAGGCACAATCCTACAGGAAAACCTGCTTGTCTTCTTTCCAACAGATACGGAAACAAATTCACCTTTCAGTAGGACAATAGCCTAAAATACAAGGCCAAATCTACACTGGAGTTGCTTACCAAGATTACATTTAATGTTCCTGAGTGGCCTAGTTACAGTTTTGACTTAAATCGGCATGAAAATCTACGGCAAGACTTAAAAAAATTCTTCAACTTGACAGAGCTTGAAGAATAAAAAAAACATGAATGGGTAAATATTGTACGATCCAGGTGTGCAAAGCTCTTACCCAAAAAGACTCAGATGTAATTGCTGCCAAAGATGCTTCTACAAAGTTTTGACTTAGGGGTGTGAATACTTATTTAAATTAGATATTTCTGTTTTAAATTTTCAATACATTTGCTAAAATCTACTTCGTCATTATGCAGTATTATGTGTAGATGATTGAGAAAAAAAAAGATGAATTCAGACTGTAACACAACAAAATGTGGAATAAGTCAAGGAGTTGTTACAGGCTTCGTTTTTTCAATTTATTGAGGTTGGACGTTAGAGCGTAGGGCACACCGATTGGTGTCACCTCGTTAAGCAGTATGTTTTACTCCTGTGCTGGCTTCTCCATCTCGTTAGTGGGAAGGTGTTTCACCTGTGCTGGTTGAGGTGATATTTAAGAGTGGCTGACCCAGGTGATATTTAAGAGTGGCTGACCCAGGTGATATTTAAGAGTGGCTGACCCAGGTGATATTTGAGAGTGGCTGGCCCAGGTGATATTTGAGAGTGGCTGACCCAGGTGATATTTAAGAGTGGCTGACCCAGGTGATATTTGAGAGTGGCTGACCCAGGTGATATTTGAGAGTGGCTGGCCCAGGTGATATTTGAGAGTGGCTGGCCCAGGTGATATTTGAGAGTGGCTGACCCAGGTGATATCTGAGAGTGGCTGGCCCAGGTGATATTTGAGAGTGGCTGGCCCAGGTGATATTTGAGAGTGGCTGGCCCAGGTGATATTTGAGAGTGGCTGGCCCAGGTGATATTTGAGAGTGGCTGGCCCAGGTGATATTTGAGAGTGGCTGACCCAGGTGATATTTGAGAGTGGCTGGCCCAGGTGATATTTGAGAGTGGCTGGCCCAGGTGATATATGAGAGTGGCTGGCCCAGGTGATATTTAAGAGTGGCTGACCCAGGTGATATTTGAGAGTGGCTGGCCCAGGTGATATCTGAGAGTGGCTGGCCCAGGTGATATTTGAGAGTGGCTGGCCCAGGTGATATTTGAGAGTGGCTGGCCCAGGTGATATTTGAGAGTGGCTGGCCCAGGTGATATTTGAGAGTGGCTGGCCCAGGTGATATTTGAGAGTGGCTGGCCCAGTGCTCCAGTTGTCTTGAGAGATGTGGAGGGTTAACACCTTTAGTTGGCGCTCCCTATTTAGAGTTCAATACAAACAATCCTTTATCTGATTTCCCTGGATTTATAATGCTCCACCTCTTTGGTTTGCTTTCTGTCTTTAAGTTTGGTGTGGGTTGTTCTTAAGTGGGTCTCATGGTGGGTGTCTTTTAGGTCCCAGTTGTTGTTGCTAGTCAACTTTCAGTGGACACCCCCATGAGTGTCTTTCAGAACCCCTCCTAAAACCCCACCTGTTTTGTTTGTTGTCAGTGACTCTTTGTTAGTTTCCTTTTTATTCTTACTGGGGAATGTAATAGGGTATGAATACTTTCTGAAGACAATGTATAGCAAATAATAGTGAATGTTAATGTGAATACTATGTACAATGTCTAATCTTGTTGCAATATGGAAATTCATTCTCATCACCCTAATAACTATGACACACCCCTCACTATTGTCATTGGTTGCACTAATTGCTTTGTCTACGTAACCTGGTTCAAGCATTTATATCCCCCTGAAGAAGGCACAGTGATGGTGAAAAGGTGAGTTACCCAATAAATTACTGGGAACTTACGTATTGAGCGTGCGTCTCTCCTTATTTTTCCTACGGTTTACTGGCCAGAACCTCTACCAACTTTTCTGAGTGTGTGTCAGCTCATGCTTATCAGCTTATCAGCTTATCACAACCTACAGGAAAAAAAGATGAATGGATGGAGCACCCATCTGTTTACTACTTAGCTATAGAGAAGAGGTGATCAGGTGGTATTGGTCTGTTTACTGCTTAGCTATAGAGAAGAGGTGATCAGGTGGTATTGGTCTGTTTACTACTTAGCTATAGAGAAGAGGTGATCAGGTGGTATTGGTCTGTTTACTACTTAGCTATAGAGAAGAGGTGATCAGGTGGTATTGGTCTGTTTACTACTTAGCTATAGAGAAGAGGTGATCAGGTGGTATTGGTCTGTTTACTGCTTAGCTATAGAGAAGAGGTGATCAGGTGGTATTGGTCTGTTTACTACTTAGCTATAGAGAAGAGGTCATCAGGTGGTATTGGTCTGTTTACTACTTAGCTATAGAGAAGAGGTGATCAGGTGGTATTGGTCTGTTTACTACTTAGCTATAGAGAAGAGGTGATCAGGTGGTATTGGTCTGTTTACTACTTAGCTATAGAGAAGAGGTGATCAGGTGGTATTGGTCTGTTTACTACTTAGCTATAGAGAAGAGGTGATCAGGTGGTATTGGTCTGTTTACTGCTTAGCTATAGAGAAGAGGTGATCAGGTGGTATTGGTCTGTTTACTACTTAGCTATAGAGAAGAGGTGATCAGGTGGTATTGGTCTGTTTACTACTTAGCTATAGAGAAGAGGTGATCAGGTGGTATTGGTCTGTTTACTACTTAGCTATAGAGAAGAGGTGATCAGGTGGTATTGGTCTGTTTACTACTTAGCTATAGAGAAGAGGTGATCAGGTGGTATTGGTCTGTTTACTACTTAGCTATAGAGAAGAGGTGATCAGGTGGTATTGGTCTGTTTACTACTTAGCTATAGAGAAGAGGTGATCAGGTGGTATTGGTCTGTTTACTACTTAGCTATAGAGAAGAGGTGATCAGGTGGTATTGGTCTGTTTACTGCTTAGCTATAGAGAAGAGGTGATCAGGTGGTATTGGTCTGTTTACTACTTAGCTATAGAGAAGAGGTGATCAGGTGGTATTGGTCTGTTTACTACTTAGCTATAGAGAAGAGGTGATCAGGTGGTATTGGTCTGTTTACTACTTAGCTATAGAGAAGAGGTGATCAGGTGGTATTGGTCTGTTTACTACTTAGCTATAGAGAAGAGGTGATCAGGTGGTGTGTTGTGTCACAGCAGGTTCGGAAACAAGGTAGAAAGCACCAGTGTCAGTTAGCTGACGTGAGCTCACACTGCTAGGGAGTTACATCAGCCATCACACACATACACACACACACACACAGATACTCGCACTCACGCAGACACACACACATTCTCCCTCCCTCCATGCACCAGGGTAAGACATAACCCCCATGGAGAAGTCCTAGAGGTGTCAATGGTGTTTGGCCATCCTATGAGATATCCTCCTTACACCATATCGTTTCCTGTCTTCATATCCATTCTGTCTTTTGTTATCTTAAGGAGCATTTATTGATAGATTTTTGCTGCTTGAGTGTTATTGTTATTGCTTGGAAAATCTTATCTACTAGTATTGATGTGTGTTTCTTTATGTGCTGCCTGCTGGGCAGAAACCTGGGAGAATCTCGGAATGTTTGTTTATCAATTTGTCACTTAAACCCTAAGGCGTGGGTGGTCAATTGGCAATTTGACTTCATTCATTCAAGAATACTGGTGGCGTTATCTTCCCATTCAACAGTACTGGTGGCGTTATCTTCCATTCAACAGTACTGGTGGCATTATCTTCCCATTCAACAGTACTGGTGGCATTATCTTCCCATTCAACAGTACTGGTGGCGTTATCTTTCCATTCAACAGTACTGGTGGCGTTATCTTCCATTCAACAGTACTGGTGGCATTATCTTCCCATTCAACAGTACTGGTGGCATTATCTTCCCATTCAACAGTACTGGTGGCATTATCCTCCCATTCAACAGTACTGGTGGCGTTATCTTCCATTCAACAGTACTGGTGGCGTTATCTTCCATTCAACAGTACTGGTGGCATTATCCTCCCATTCAACAGTACTGGTGGCGTTATCTTCCCATTCAACAGTACTGGTGGCATTATCTTCCCATTCAACAGTACTGGTGGCATTATCCTCCCATTCAACAGTACTGGTGGCGTTATCTTCCATTCAACAGTACTGGTGGCGTTATCTTCCATTCAACAGTACTGGTGGCATTATCTTCCCATTCAACAGTACTGGTGGCGTTATCTTCCCATTCAACAGTACTGGTGGCATTATCCTCCCATTCAACAGTACTGGTGGCGTTATCTTCCATTCAACAGTACTGGTGGCATTATCCTCCCATTCAACAGTACTGGTGGCGTTATCTTCCCATTCAACAGTACTGGTGGCGTTATCTTCCATTCAACAGTACTGGTGGCATTATCCTCCCATTCAACAGTACTGGTGGCATTATCTTCCCATTCAACAGTACTGGTGGCATTATCCTCCCATTCAACAGTACTGGTGGCGTTATCTTCCATTCAACAGTACTGGTGGCATTATCCTCCCATTCAACAGTACTGGTGGCGTTATCTTCCCATTCAACAGTACTGGTGGCGTTATCTTTCCATTCAACAGTACTGGTGGCGTTATCTTCCATTCAACAGTACTGGTGGCATTATCCTCCCATTCAACAGTACTGGTGGCATTATCCTCCCATTCAACAGTACTGGTGGCGTTATCTTCCCATTCAACAGTACTGGTGGCGTTATCTTCCCATTCAACAGTACTGGTGGCGTTATCTTTCCATTCAACAGTACTGGTGACGTTATCTTCCATTCAACAGTACTGGTGGCATTATCCTCCCATTCAACAGTACTGGTGGCATTATCTTCCCATTCAACAGTACTGGTGGCGTTATCTTCCCATTCAACAGTACTGGTGGCATTATCTTCCCATTCAACAGTACTGGTGGCATTATCTTCCCATTCAACAGTACTGGTGGCGTTATCCTCCCATTCAACAGTACTGGTGGCATTATCTTCCCATTCAACAGTACTGGTGGCGTTATCTTCCCATTCAACAGTACTGGTGGCGTTATCCTCCCATTCAACAGTACTGGTGGCATTATCTTCCATTCAACAGTACTGGTGGTGTCATCTTCCCATTCAACAGTACTGGTGGCGTTATCCTCCCATTCAACAGTACTGATAATCATCTTCCCATTCAACAGTACTGGTGGCGTTATCCTCCCATTCAACAGTACTGGTGGCGTTATCTTCCATTCAACAGTACTGGTGGCATTATCTTCCCATTCAACAGTACTGGTGGCGTTATCTTCCATTCAACAGTACTGGTGGCATTATCTTCCATTCAACAGTACTGGTGGCATTATCTTCCCATTCAACAGTACTGGTGGCGTTATCTTCCATTCAACAGTACTGGTGACATTATCTTCCCATTCAACAGTACTGGTGGCGTTATCTTCCATTCAACAGTACTGGTGGCATTATCTTCCATTCAACAGTACTGGTGGCATTATCTTCCATTCAACAGTACTGGTGGCATTATCTTCCATTCAACAGTACTGGTGGCATTATCTTCCATTCAACAGTACTGGTGGCATTATCCTCCCATTCAACAGTACTGGTGGCATTATCTTCCCATTCAACAGTACTGGTGGCGTTATCTTTCCATTCAACAGTACTGGTGGCATTATCCTCCCATTCAACAGTACTGGTGGCATTATCCTCCCATTCAACAGTACTGGTGGCATTATCCTCCCATTCAACAGTACTGGTGGCATTATCTTCCATTCAACAGTACTGGTGGCATTATCTTCCATTCAACAGTACTGGTGGCATTATCCTCCCATTCAACAGTACTGGTGGCATTATCTTCCATTCAACAGTACTGGTGGCATTATCCTCCCATTCAACAGTACTGGTGGCATTATCCTCCCATTCAACAGTACTGGTGGCATTATCTTCCCATTCAACAGTACTGGTGGCATTATCTTCCCATTCAACAGTACTGGTGGCATTATCTTCCATTCAACAGTACTGGTGGTGTCATCTTCCCATTCAACAGTACTGGTGGCATTATCTTCCATTCAACAGTACTGGTGGTGTCATCTTCCCATTCAACAGTACTGGTGGTAATGCCTTTCCATTCAACATGATCTACTGTTACATTTCCATCTATTCCATTTTCGTTTTTTACCAAAAAAAGTCTGCAATAAAGGTTGGCTGAGAAGAAGTTACTCATTTTGTCTTTCTAAATCAGTACAGTCTTGACACACCCACATCATCTTTACAGAAGCACACAAGTTATCTGACATGACCTCCAACTAACCAAATCCAAGGACAGACAGTAAACTCCTGAAGCTGTAGACAGATGTCCCTTTAGCTGAACGGCAGGCACTCCTACAGTGTTATCAGAGCTACGATGTCACTACTCTCAGGCTGATGTAATGCTCTTGGCCTGAATCCCAAATGGCCCTCCATTCCCTTTAGGTTGGACTATTGTTGTACTACTGCTGATGGGCTCTGGTCAAAATAAGTGCCCTATATGTGGAACAGGGTGTCATTTGGGAGGCATGCTAGTCTCTCCTAATGGAAGTTAGTGTGTTTGGCTACAGTCAGCTCAGCCAATAGCAGCAGGACAGGTTCAGGAAAAGGCTGAGCTTCAGACCAACAATGACACACACACACAGATACACACACTGACACACACACACACACACACACACACAGATACACACACTGACACACACACACAGATACACACACTGACACACACACACAGATACACACACTGACACACACACACAGATAAAAACACTGGCACACACACACAGATAAAAACACTGGCACACACACAGATACACACACTGACACACACACACAGATACACACACTGACACACACACACAGATAAAAACACTGGCACACACACAGATACACACACTGACACACACACACAGATACGCACACTGACACACACACAAGATACACACACTGACACACACACACACACACACACACAGATACACACACTGACACACACACACACAGATACACACACTGACACACACACACACAGATACACACACTGACACACACACACAGATACGCACACTGACACACACACAAGATACACACACTGACACACACACACACACACACAGATACACACACTGACACACACACACACAGATACACACACTGACACACACACACAGATACATACACTGACACACACACACAGATACACACACTGACACACACACACAGATAAAAACACTGACACACACACAGATACACACACTGACACACACACACAGATAAAAACACTGACACACACACACAAATAAAAACACTGGCACACACACAAAGATAAAAACACTGACACACACACAGATACACACACTGACACACACACAAAGATAAAAACACTGACACACACACACAGATACACACACTGACACACACACACAGATACACACACTGACACACACACAAAGATACACACACTGACACACACACACAGATACACACACTGACACACACACATACACACACAGACACACACACACAGGCATACACAGACACACAGGCACACACACACACACACACAGGCATACACAGACACACACACACACAAACACTGACACACACAGACACAGACACACAGACACACACATACACACAGACACACACGCATACACACACACATACACACAGACACACATACAAATACACACAGACACATACACAAACAGACATAGACACACAGACACACAGAAAGACAGACAAACACACACAGACACACACACAGACACACATACACACAGACACACACCGACAGCCACAGACACAAAGAGACACAGACACACACACAAACATAGACACAGACAGACACATACACACACAGACACACACGCAGACAATTACACAGACAGACAGATACACAAAGTTAACACAGACACAGACACACACAGACGCAGACAAACACAGACTCAGACACAGACACACACTCACAGACACACACTCACAGACACACACAGAGACAGACACAGACACAAAGAGACACACACACACAGACACACATAGACACAGAAACACACACAGACATACACAGACACAGACATACACAATCACACACACACACACACAGACACAGACACAGACACACACACACAGACTCAGACACACACACACAAACACACACACACACACACAAAGACACACACAGACTCAGACACAGACACACACACACAAAGACACACACAGACTCAGACACAGACACACACTCACAGACACAGACACACAGACACACACACACACACACACAGCCACAGACACACACAGACACACAGACACCACACACACGGACGCACACACAGAAACAGACATACACACACAGAGACACACACACATATACACACACACACACACACAAACACAGACACAGACACACAGACACCACACACACGGACGCACACACAGAAACAGACATACACACACAGAGACACACACACACACACACAAACACAGACACAGACACACACAATAAAAAACACAGACACACACAGACTCAGACACACACACACACACACACACACACACAGACACACACACACACACACACACACACACACACACAGACACACACAGATAGACACAGAAACATACAAACACAGACACACACACAGACACACACACAGACTCAGACACAGAGCGTTGGGCCAGTAACTGAAAGGCTGTCTAGACTATTATCACACACACAATAACATGGGGAGGCAGGTAGCCTAGCGTTTTGAGCGTTGGGCCAGTAACCAAAAGGTTGCTCGTTCGAATCTCCGAGCTGACAAGGTGAAAAATCTGTCTGTGCCGTTGAGCAAGGCACTTAACCCAAATTGCTCCAGGGTCACTGTTGATAAAGGCAGACACTATCTGTGGAGTTGTGATGTTCAGAAAATAAATTTCCAAGTCACACGTAACCCACACGTATTGAACAAATAAAAGTGATTATTATTATACACAAGCCAACAGGAAACCCTAAACCCTAACCCTAACCCTAACCCCTAACCCTAACTCCTAACTCTAGCACTAACCTCTAACCTTAACCCTAAACCTAACCCCTAACCCCTAACCCTAACCCTAACTCCTAACCCTAGCACTAACCTCTAACCCTAACCCTAAACCTAACCCCTAACCCTAAACCTAGCACTAACCCCTAACCCTAGCATAACCTCTAACCTAACCTAAAACCTAGCCTAGGCCTGGCTAAGCCTGGCCACAAGCTGGCCTCTAGCCTGGCCTGGCACTGGCCTAGCCTGAGCTGGCAGCTGGCCTGGCCTGGCCTGGCCTGATACAGCCTGACTGGCCACAAAGCTGGCCTGCTGGCAATCTGGCCTGGCCTGGCATGGCCTGCAGCACCAAGGCTGGCCTAGCCTGAGCTGATAGCCCTGGCCTGGCTCAGCCTGGCTGGCACTGGCATACAGCCTGGCCTGGCTGGCCTGGCCCTGGCCTGAGCTGGCACTCTGGCCTGGCCTGGCCTGGCCTGGCTGGCCTGGCACTGGCCTCTGGCCTGGCCTGGCCCTGGCCTGGCCTGGCCTGGCAACTGGCCTCTGGCCTGGCCTAAGGCTGGCCTGGCCCCTGGCCTGGCACTGGCCTGGCCTGGCTGTCACACAGCCTGGCACTGGCCTAGGCCTAGGCCTGGCCTGAGCCTGGCCTGGCACTGGCCTCTGGCCTGGCTTGTAGGCCTGGCCACAGCCTGGCACTGGCCTGGCCTGGCGCTGGCCTGGCCTGGCCTGGCCTGGCCTGGCCTGGCCTGGCACTGGCCTCTGGCCTGGCCTCCAGCCTGGCCTGCCTGGCACTGGCCTCTGGCCTGCACAACTCTGGCCTGGCACTGGCACTCTGGCCCTGGCTGGCACAGCGCTGCTGGCCTGGCACAGCACTAACTCTGGCACTGGCCTGGCACCCAGAGCACAAGCCAACTGGCACAACCTCCTGGCCTAGCCTAAGGCTGGCTAGCCTGGCCTGTGCTGGCCTGGCCTGGCCCTGGCCTAGGCCTAGGCCTGGCCTGGCCTGAGCCTGGCAGCCTCTAGCCCTGGCCTTAGGCCTAGCCTGGCACTGGCCTAACACAAGCTGGCCTATGGCCTGGCCTGGCCCTGGCTGGCACAGCCTGCTGGCCTTCTGGCTGGCCTGGCACTGGCACTGGCTGGCCTCTGGCCTGGCACAGCTGGCTCCTGGCCTGGCCTGGCCTGGCCTGGCACTGGCCTGGCCTGGCCTGGCACAGGCCTGGCCTGGCACTGGCCTCTGGCCTCTGGCCTACAGGCTACAGCCTGGCCTAGGCTGGCCTGCCTGGCACAAACACAAGCACAAGCCTAGAGCCTGGCCTTGGCCCTTGGCACAGGCTGGCACTGGCCTGGCTGGCCTGGCCTGGCCTGGTCTGCTCCTGGCTCTTGGCCCTGGCTGGCCTGGCCTGGCCTGGCCTGGCTGGCCTGGCCGGGCCACTGGCCTGGCCTAGCCTGGCCTGGCTGGCAGCAGGGAGCCAGCCCAGCTTGGCAGCAGTAGGCCTGGCCTGGGCCTGGCCTGGCCTGGCCTGGCCACAGCACAGCACAGCACAACCTAGCTACTAACCTCTGGCCCCTACACCTGGCACTGGCACCTTTACTATACAGCCCCTTGGCCTGGCCTTGGCACTGGCAGCACAGCACAACCTGGCCTGGCTTCAACGCCTGTAGCCCAGCCTGGCCTAACACAACACTAAGGCACAATAGGCCTAAACGCTGGCCCCTAGCCCCCAGCCCCAGCCTGGCCTAGGCCCTAAGCCTGGCCTAGCCTTTGGCCCCTGGCCCTAGCCTGGCCCTGGTCTGTCCTGGCCTGGCCTGGCCCTTGGCCCTGGCCCTTGGCTGGCCTGGCCTGGCCTGGCCTAACCCTGCTTGAGAGGACCTAGCCTGGCCTTGGCAGCAGAGCCCTGGCAGCAGAGCCTGGCCCTGGCCTGGCCTGGCCTATTTTGGCCTGGCCCTAACCTGGCCTGGCCCTATAAGGCCCTAGCCTAGCCCTTGTGTCCACTCTTGGAGGCAGTTTTCTCTAAAACCCTAAAGCCTAACCCTAGCCTAACCTGCTTAGAATAGTGTGTATCCTAAGACAGGGAATTGAGAACATGTGCCTGTGTATTTTGTCCTCTTGGAGGGCAATTTTCTCTTAACCCTAGCCCTATCCCTATCCCTAGCCCTATCCCAAGCCTAACCCCTAACCCTAACTCCTAACACTAACCCTAACCTCTAACCCTAACCTCTAACCCTAGCCCTAACCCTAACCTCTAACCCTAACCCTAACCCTAACCCCTAACCCTAACCACTAGCCCTAACCCTAACCAATAGCCCTAACCCTAACCCTAACCTCTAACCCTAACCACTAGCCCTAACCCTAACCAATAGCCCTAACCCCTAACCCTAGCCCTAAACCCAGACACAGCCGTGCCCACTCCAGTCAATGTGTTAGGCCTTTAAACTGCTCACTTCCTTGTGAGATGAACAAGACTCTAGACAGGAAGTTTCTGCTGTTTTTTTTAAGTAAATAGATAGTGTTCTGATACCAATCGACCAAGGATTTTGAGTGCTTGATAATGAAAGAGTACACCATAGTTTACCCATAAGTCAACGGTTTCATACCAGCTAATGTGCACGGAGAATGTGGCATCATCCAATAGCTCAGACAGGAAACCCACATATTCTTTTAACCATTTATTAGACATAAATACCAATACCTTCTGGTCCTGGTGTTAGGCTCCTTCAGGGGAGCTCACTGCCAAAGTAATGCTCAATCAAAAGGGCTTTATGAATACATGTCATGCTCAATCATTACCACAATAATAAACGGTTGGAAGTGTTGTGGATTAGCTCTTTCCCTGGAGTGACTCTCAGGATCAACCCAGTAGGAACCTGTGCTATAAATAAACTAGTCATGAACAAGCCAATCACAATCGGCCAGGCACCGATCAACAATCACAGCCAGCCACAGGTTCCTTCCACAAACACAGTGTCAAACATAGGATATGTCCAAAACGGCACCCTATTCCCTATATAGTGCACTACTTTTGACCATAACCCTATGCAGAGCCTTATAGTCCCAAAAGTAGTGCACTATATAGGGAATATGGTGATATTTAGGACATCCTGTAGTTGCAGGAATTTTCCTGCCAGCAGGAAATGCAAACTTGTAGTAGATTTGAGGTTTCAAATCAAATCAAAGTTTATTTGTCACATGCGCCGAATACAACAGGTGTAGACCTTACAGTGAAATGCTGAATACAACAGGTGTAGACCTTACAGTGAAATGCTGAATACAACAGGTGTAGACCTTACAGTGAAATGCTGAATACTACAGGTGTGAACCTTACAGTGAAATGCCGAATACAACAGGTGTAGACCTTACAGTGAAATGCTGAATACAACAGGTGTAGACCTTACAGTGAAATGCTGAATACAACAGGTGTAGACCTTACAGTGAAATGCTGAATACAACAGGTGTAGACCTTACAGTGAAATGCTGAATACAACAGGTGTAGACCTTACAGTGAAATGCTGAATACAACAGGTGTAGACCTTACAGTGAAATGCTGAATACTACAGGTGTGAACCTTACAGTGAAATGCTGAATACAACAGGTGTAGACCTGACAGTGAAATGCTGAATACAACAGGTGTGGACCTCACAGTGAAATGCTGAATACAACAGGTGTAGACCTTACAGTGAAATGCTGAATACAACAGGTGTGAACCTTACAGTGAAATGCTGAATACAACAGGTGTAGACCTGACAGTGAAATGCTGAATACAACAGGTGTAGACCTCACAGTGAAATGCTGAATACAACAGGTGTAGACCTTACAGTGACAAACCCTTGACCTTGACCAACAATGCAGTTTTAAGAAAATACCAACAAAAAAAGAGGTAAGAATAGCAAATAATTAAATAGCAGCAGTGAATAACAGTAGTGGGGCTATATACAGGGGGTACCGGTACAGAGTCAATGTGGAGGCTATATACAGGGGGTACCGGTACAGAGTCAATGTGGAGGCTATATACAGGGGGTACCGGTACAGAGTCAATGTGGAGACTATATACAGGGGATACCGGTACAGAGTCAATGTGGAGACTATATACAGGGATACCGGTACAGAGTCAATGTGGAGGCTATATACAGGGGGTACCGGTACAGAGTCAATGTGGAGACTATATACAGGGGGTACCGGTACAGAGTCAATGTGGAGGCTATATACAGGGGGTACCGGTACAGAGTCAATGTGGAGACTATATACA
Source organism: Brachymystax lenok tsinlingensis (assembly GCA_030435695.1). NCBI lineage: Eukaryota > Metazoa > Chordata > Actinopteri > Salmoniformes > Salmonidae > Brachymystax > Brachymystax lenok. Next base: position 56,109,005 of record CM059818.1, on the reverse strand, counting down.
GGGGGTACTGGTACAGAGTCAATGTGGAGACTATATACAGGGGTACCAGTACAGAGTCAATGTGGAGGCTATATACAGGGGGTACCGGTACAGAGTCAATGTGGAGGTTATATACAGGGGGTACCGGTACAGAGTCAATGTGGAGGTTATATACAGGGGGTACCGGTACAGAGTCAATGTGGAGGCTATATACAGGGGGTACAGTACAGAGTCAATGTGGAGGCTATATACAGGGGGTACAGTACAGAGTCAATGTGGAGGTTATATACAGGGGTACCGGTACAGAGTCAATGTGGAGGCTATATACAGGGGTACCGGTACAGAGTCAATGTGGAGGCTATATACAGGGGGTACTGGTACAGAGTCAATGTGGAGGCTATATACAGGGGGTACCGGTACAGAGTCAATGTGGAGACTATATACAGGGTGTACCGGTACAGAGTCAATGTGGAGGCTATATACAGGGGTACCGGTACAGAGTCAATGTGGAGACTATATACAGGGGGTACCGGTACAGAGTCAATGTGGAGGCTATATACAGGGGGTACCGGTACAGAGTCAATGTGGAGGCTATATACAGGGGGTACTGCAGTACAGAGTCAATGTGGAGACTATATACAGGGGGTACCGGTACAGAGTCAATGTGGAGGCTATATACAGGGGGTACCGGTACAGAGTCAATGTGGAGGCTATATACAGGGGGTACCGGTACAGAGTCAATGTGGAGGCTATATACAGGGGGTACTGGTACAGAGTCAATGTGGAGACTATATACAGTGGGGTACTGGTACAGAGTCAATGTGGAGGCTATATACAGGGGGTACCGGTACAGAGTCAATGTGGAGGCTATATACAGGGGGTACCGGTACAGAGTCAATGTGGAGACTATATACAGTGGGGTACCGGTACAGAGTCAATGTGGAGACTATATACAGTGGGGTACCGGTACAGAGTCAATGTGGAGGCTATATACAGTGGGGTACCGGTACAGAGTCAATGTGGAGGCTATATACAGGGGGTACTGGTACAGAGTCAATGTGGAGGCTATATACAGGGGGTACCTGTACAGAGTCAATGTGGAGGCTATATACAGGAGGTACCGGTACAGAGTCAATGTGGAGACTATATACAGGGGGTACCTGTACAGAGTCAATGTGGAGGCTATATACAGGGGGTACTGCACAGAGTCAATGTGGAGGCTATATACAGGGGGTACTGGTACAGAGTCAATGTGGAGGCTATATACAGGGTACCTGTACAGAGTCAATGTGGAGGCTATATACAGGAGGTACCGGTACAGAGTCAATGTGGAGACTATATACAGGGGGTACCTGTACAGAGTCAATGTGGAGGCTATATACAGGGGGGTACCGGTACAGAGTCAATGTGGAGGCTATATACACGGGGTACCTGTACAGAGTCAATGTGGAGGCTATATATAGGGGGTACCGGTACAGAGTCAATGTGGAGGCTATATACAGGGGGCACCGGTACAGAGTCAATGTGGAGGCTTTATACAGGGGGTACCTGTACAGAGTCAATGTGGAGGCTATATACAGGGGTTACTGGTACAGAGTCAATGTGGAGGCTATATACAGGGGTTACTGGTACAGAGTCAATGTGGAGGCTATATACAGGGGGTACCTGTACAGAGTCAATGTGGAGGCTATATACAGGGGGTACCTGTACAGAGTCAATGTGGAGGCTATATACAGGGGGTACCGGTACAGAGTCAATGTGGAGGCTATATACAGGGGGTACCTGTACAGAGTCAATGTGGAGGCTATATATAGGGGGTACCGGTACAGAGTCAATGTGGAGGCTATATACAGGGGGCACCGGTACAGAGTCAATGTGGAGGCTTTATACAGGGGGTACCTGTACAGAGTCAATGTGGAGGCTATATACAGGGGTTACTGGTACAGAGTCAATGTGGAGGCTATATACAGGGGTTACTGGTACAGAGTCAATGTGGAGGCTATATACAGGGGGTACCTGTACAGAGTCAATGTGGAGGCTATATACAGGGGTACCTGTACAGAGTCAATGTGGAGGCTATATACAGGGTACTGTACAGAGTCAATGTGGAGGCTATATACAGGGGTACCTGTACAGAGTCAATGTGGAGGCTATATACAGGGGGTACCGGTACAGAGTCAATGTGGAGGCTATATACAGGGGGTACCGGTACAGAGTCAATGTGGAGGCTATATACAGGGGTACTGGTACAGAGTCAATGTGGAGGCTATATACAGGGGGTACCGGTACAGAGTCAATGTGGAGGCTATATACAGGGGGTACCGGTACAGAGTCAATGTGGAGACTATATACAGGGGTTACTGGTACAGAGTCAATGTGGAGGCTATATACAGGGGGTACTGCACAGAGTCAATGTGGAGGCTATATACAGGGGGTACTGGTACAGAGTCAATGTGGAGGCTATATACAGGGGGTACTGGTACAGAGTCAATGTGGAGACTATATACATGGGTTACTGGTACAGAGTCAATGTGGAGGCTATATACAGGGGGTACCGGTACAGAGTCAATGTGGAGGCGATATACAGGGGGTACCGGTACAGAGTCAATGTGGAGGCTATATACAGGGGGTACCGGTACAGAGTCAATGTGGAGGCTATATACAGGGGGTACCGGTACAGAGTCAATGTGGAGGCTATATACAGGGGTACCGGTACAGAGTCAATGTGGAGACTATATACAGGGGGTACTGCACAGAGTCAATGTGGAGGCTATATACAGGGGGTACCGGTACAGAGTCAATGTGGAGACTATATACAGGGGGTACCGGTACAGAGTCAATGTGGAGACTATATCCGGTGGGGTACTGGTACAGAGTCAATGTGGAGGCTATATACAGGTTGTACCGGTACCGAGTCAGTGTGTCAAAGTGCGGGGGCATCGACTTCTTCCGGCCTTCTTCTGACACCGCCTGGTATAGAGGTCCTGGATGGCAGGAAGCTTAGCCCCGGTGATATACTGGGCCGTACCGTGTTGAGGATCAGTGTGGATCAGCGGTGCGGATGTGTTGTTACCTACCCTTACCACCTGGGAGCGGCCCGTCAGGAAGTCCAGGATCCAGTTGCAGAGGGAGGTGTTTAGTCCCAGGATCCTTAGCTTAGTGATGAGCTTTGAGGGCACTATGGTGTTGAACGCTGAGTTGCTGTCAATGAATAGCATTCTCATGTAGGTGTTCCTTTTGTCCAGGTGGGAAAGGGCAGTGTGGAGTGCAATAGAGATTGCATCATCTGTGGATCTGTTGGTGTGGTATGCAAATTGTAGTGGGTCCAGGGTTTCTGGGATGATGGTGTTGATGTGAGCCATGACCGGCCTTTGAAAGCACTTCATGGCTACAGATGTGAGTGCTACGGGGCGGTAGTCATTTAGGCAGGTTACCTTAGTGTTCTTGGGCGCAGGGACTATGGTGGTCTGCTTGAAACATGTTGGTATTACAGACTCAGACAGGGAGAGGTTGGAAATGTCAGTGAAGACACTTGCCAGTTGGTCAGCGCATGCTCGGAGTACACTTCCTGGTAATCCATTCGTGTGAATGTTGATCTGTTTAAAGGTCTTACTCACATTGGCTGCGGAGAGAGTGATCACACAGTCATATGGACCAGTTGATGCTCTTATGAATGTTTCAGTGTTACTTGCCTCGAGGCGAGCATAGAAGTTATTTCGCTCGTCTGGTAGGCTCGTGTCACTGGGCAGCTCTCAGTTGTGCTTCCCTTTGTAGTCTGTAATAGTTTGCAAGCCCTGCCACATTCGACGAGCATCGGAGCTGGTGTAGTACGATTCGATATTAGTCCTGTATTGACGCTTTGCCTGTTTGATGGTTCGTCGGAGGGCATAGCGGGATTTCTTATAAGCTTCTGGGTTAGAGTCCCGCTCCTTGAAAGCGGCAGCTCTACCCTTTAACTCTGTCACGTCTGCTCCCGCTCTCCCCTTCCCCTGGCGCTTGAGGGCGCCAGATTACCCTGCATCACACGTTCCTGCCATCATCGCTCACACCTGCTCTCCCTTGTCACTCGCATCAGCGTTATTGGACTCACCTGGACTCACTCATCAGTTGTTAATTTCCTTCGCTATATTTGTCTGTTCCCCAGCTCTGTTCCCCGCTGCTGCATTGTATTTGTTTTGTCGGTATTATTTTGCTGACGCTGTTGGTCTTGTCCGCTTTTCATTAAATGTTTACTCCCCGTACTTGCTTCGTCTCTCCAGTGTCATGTGTCGTGACAGAATGCAGCAGCCACCTACGAAGCATCGGGGAGTACTGGCGTTCTCTCCTGGCACGAGAGAGTCTGCCTGGCTCTTGGAGATTGTTGTCGCCTGCCACAACCCACTTCCACTCTCCAGGTTGGTAGTTGCCAGCAGGGAGGGGAGTGTCCCCAAAAGTGGGAGACCCTTATCTTGTTTGGGGCGGCAGGTAGCCTAGTGGTTAGAGCGTTGGACTTGTAACCGGAGGGTTGCAAGTTCGAATCCTCGAGCTGACAAGGAAAAAATCTGTCGTTCTGCCCCTGAACAAGGCAGTTAACCCACTGTTCCCCGGGCGCCGAAGACGTGGATGTCGATTAAGGCAGCCCCCCGCACCTCTCTGATTCAGAGGGGTTGGGTTAAATGCGGAAGAAACATTTCGGTTGAAGGCATTCGGTTGTACAACTGACTAATAATGGTGACTTTGGCATTGGCTCTGGGTCTCCGCCGATGGAACCGGGGGTGCCTGGCCAGCTCGTCGGGCTTCCATGCTCTAGCTGGCTTCGAGAGGTTTCCATCAGCGTTATTGGACTCACCTGGACTCACTCATCAGTTGTTAATTTCCTTCGCTATATTTGTCTGTTCCCCAGCTCTGTTCCCCGCTGCTGCATTGTATTTGTTTTGTCGGTATTATTTTGCTGACGCTGTTTCGGTCTTGTCCGTTTTTCATTAAATGTTTACTCTCCAGCGTCATGTGTCGTGACAAACTCGGTGCGAATGTTGCCTGTAATCCATGACTTCTGGTTGGGGTATGTACGTACAGTCACAGTGGGGACAACGTCCTCAATGCACTTATTGATAAAGCCAGTGACTGATGTGGTGTACTCCTCAATGCCATTGGAAGAATCCCGGAACATATAGTTGACGTTGGAAGTTTACATACACCTTAGCCAAATACATTTCAACTCAGTTTTTCACAATTCCTGACATTTAATCCTAGCAAAGATTCCCTGTCTTAGGTCAGTAAGGATCACCACTTTATTTTAAGAATGTGAAATGTCGGAATAATAGTAGAGAGAATGATTTATTTCAGCTTTTATTTCTTACATCACATTTCCAGTGGGTCAGAAGTTTACATACACTCAATTAGTATTTGGTAGCAATGCCTTTCAAATTGTTTAACTTGGGTCAAATGTTTCGGGTAGCCTTCCACAAGCTTCCCACAATAAGTTGGGTGAATTTTGGCCCATTCCTCCTTACAGAGCTGGTGTAACTGAATCAGGTTTGTAGGCTTTGTGATGGCCACTCCAATACCTTGACTTTGTTGTCCTGCCATTTTGCCACAACTTTGGAAGTATGCTTGGAGTCATTGTCCATTTGGAGACCTATTTGCAACCAAGCTCTAACTTCCTGACTGATGTCTTGAGATGTTGCTTCAAAATATCCACATAATTTTCCTTTCTCATGATGCCATCTATTTTGTGAAGTGCATCAGTCCCTCCTGAAGCGAAGCACCCCCACAACATGATTCTGCCACCCCGTGCTTCACGGTTGGGATGGTGTTCTTCGGCTTGAAAGCCTCCCACTTTTTTCTCCAAACATATCGATGATCATTATGGCCAAACAGTTCTATTTTTGTTTCATCAGACCAGAGTACATTTCTCCAAAAAGTACGATCTTTGCCCCCATGTGCAGTTACACACCGTAGTCTGGCTTTTTTATGGCGGTTTTGTAGCAGTGGCTTCTTCCTTGCTGAGCAGCTTTTCAGGTTATTTCGATATAGGACTTGTTTTACTGTGGATATAGATACTTTTGTACCTGTTTCCTCCAGCATCTTCACAAGGTCCTTTGCTGTTGTTCTGGGATTGATTTGCACTTTTCGCACCAAGGTACGTTCATCTCTAGGAGACAGAACACATCTCCTTCATGAGCAGTATGACGGCTGCATGGTCCCATGGTATTAATAGTTACGTACTATTGTTTGTACAGATGAATGTGGCACCTTCAGGTGTTTGGAAATTGCTCCCAACTTTGAATCAATCTTGTGGTTCAACAATTCTCGGCTGATTTCTTTTGATTTTCCCATGATGCCAAGCAAAGAGGCACTGAGTTTGAAGGTATCGCCTTGAAATACATCCACAGGTACACCTCCAATTGACTCAAATGATGTCAATTAGCTTATCAGAAGCTTCTAAAGCCATGACATAATTTTCTGGAATTTTCCAAGCTGTTTAAAGGCACAGTCAACTTAGTGTATGTAAACTTCTGTAAACTTCTGACCCACTGGAATTGTGATACAGTGTTTCTGTCTTTAAACAATTGTTGGAAAATGTACTTGTGTCATGCACAAGGTAGATGTCCTAACCGACTTGCCAAAACTAAAGTTTGTTAATTGTGGAGTGGTTGAAAAACTAGTTTTAATGATTCCAACCTAAGTGTATGTAAACAGTCCTATAGATTAGCATCTGCTTCATCTTTTTTATAGACTGCTGTAGGCTATATGAAGGCTATATGAAGCTATCACATTGTAGGCTATATGAAGGCTAAATGTAGGCTATCGCGCTGTAGGCTATATGAAGGCTATATAAAGGCTATATGAAGGCTATATGAAGGCTATCACGCTGTAGGCTATATGAAGGCTATATGAAGGCTATATGAAGGCTATATGAAGGCTATATGTAGGCTATCACGCTGTAGGCTATATGAAGGCTATATGAAGCTATCACATTGTAGGCTATATGAAGGCTATATGAAGGCTATATGAAGGCTATATGTAGGCTATATGAAGGCTATATGTAGGCTATCACGCTGTAGGCTATATGAAGGCTATATGAAGCTATCACATTGTAGGCTATATGAAGGCTATATGAAGGTTATATGAAGTTATCTCATTGTAGGATTGTTTTGGGCACTGCAGTTATCACAACTCAGGTCCAGGTGTTTCCCCAACTCTGTAGTTGGTGAAGAAATGGTGCATGTAGTTGATGAATGCGCTGCTGCCTTTGCTGGATGACATGCCTTCATCAATCAAGTAGTTGACTTGTTGTGGTATTCCTTCACAGCAGACATCAAACAAGCCACACTGGCCCTTCTCTGGACACTGTGTTAACAAACCTCCAGACGAGCTTCAATGCCATACAACACTCCTTCCGTGGCCTCCAACTGCTCTTAAATGCTAGTAAAACCAAATGCATGCTTTTCAACCGATCGCTGCCCGCACCCACCCGCCCGACTAGCATCACTACCCTGGACGGTTCTGACTTAGAATATGTGGACAACTATAAATACCTAGGTGTCTGGCTAGACTGTAAACTCTCCTTCCAGACTCACATTAATCATCTCGAATCCAAAATTAAATCTAGAATCGGCTTCCTATTTCGCAACAAAGCATCCTTCACTCATGCTGCCAAACATACCCTCGTAAAACTGACTATCCTACCGATCCTTGACTTCGGCGATGTCATTTACAAAATAGCCTCCAACACTCTACTCAGCAAGCTGGATGTAGTCTATCACAGTGTCATCCGTTTTGTCACCAAAGCCCCATATACTACCCACCACCGCGACCTGTACGCTCTTGTTGGCTGGCCCTCGCTTCATATTCGTCGCCAAACCCACTGGCTCCAGGTCATCTATAAGTCTTTGCTAGGTCTTATTTCAGCTCACTGGTCACCATAGCAACACCCATCCGTAGCACGCGCTCCAGCAGGTATATTTCACTGGTCACCCCCAAAGCCAACTCCTCTATTGGCCGCCTTCCCTTCCAGTTCTCTGCTGCCAATGACTGTAACGAATTGCAAAAATCACTGAAGCTGGAGACTCATATCTCCCTCACTAACTTTAAGCACCAGCTGTCAGAGCAGCTTACCGATCACTACACCTGTACATAGCCCATCTGTAAATAGCCCACCCAACAACCTCATCCCCATACTGTTATTTATCTTTTTGCTCCTTTTAACCCCAGTATCTCTTCTTGCACATTCATCTACTGCACATCTATCACTCCAGTGTTTAATTGCTATATTGTAATTACAACACCACTATGGCCTATTTATTGCCTTACCTCCCTTATCTTACCTCATTTGTACTCACTGTATATAGACTTTTCTATGTGTTATTGACTGTACGTTTGTTTATCCCATGTGTAACTCTGTGTTGTTGTTTTGGTCGCACTGCTTTGCATTATCCTGGCTACATAGGGTCAGAATTATAGTAGACGGGACCTGGCTACATAGGGTCAGAAGGATAGTAGATGGGACCTGGCTACATAGGGTCAGAAGGATAGTAGATGGGACCTGGCTACATAGGGTCAGAAGGATAGTAGATGGGACCTGGCTACATAGGGTCAGAAGGATAGTAGATGGGACCTGGCTACATAGGGTCAGAAGGATAGTAGATGGGACCTGGCTGTATAGGGTCAGAAGGATAGTAGATGGGACCTGGCTACATAGGGTCAGAAGGATCGTAGATGGGACCTGGCTACATAGGGTCAGAAGGATAGTAGATGGGACCTGGCTACATAGGGTCTGAAGGATAGTAGATGGGACCTGGCTACATAGGGTCAGAAGGATAGTAGACGGGACCTGGCTACATAGGGTCAGAAGGATAGTAGATGGGACCTGGCTACATAGGGTCAGAAGGATAGTAGATGGGACCTGGCTACATAGGGTCAGAAGGACAGTAGATGGGACCTGGCTACATAGGGTCAGAAGGATAGTAGATGGGACCTGGCTGCATAGGGTCAGAAGGACAGTAGATGGGACCTGGCTACATAGGGTCAGAAGGATAGTAGATGGGACCTGGCTACATAGGGTCAGAAGGACAGTAGATGGGACCCTGGCTACATAGGGTCAGAAGGACAGTAGATGGGACCCTGGCTACATAGGGTCAGAAGGATAGTAGATGGGACCTGGCTACATAGGGTCTGAAGGATAGTAGATGGGACCTGGCTACATAGGGTCAGAAGGATAGTAGATGGGACCTGGCTACATAGGGTCAGAAGGATAGTAGATGGGACCTGGCTACATAGGGTCAGAAGGATCGTAGCCTCAGCCTGCTCATCAGCCAGCACCCTGTTACATTGCTGGTTGTAACTACATTTCAATGTGTCTTAGCTCCAATCTTCAATCAGTAGTTGAAGCTAGATAATAATCTGTCTAAATTAACTATTATTATATTAAACCCCTTCCCCCCTCAAAAAAATGTCAAAATGACAATTGATCTAGATGCCGTAGGAATCAAATAAATACCACCAATTAAAACCTTTGCATTAGGCTATCAAAACAATTGAAATGAAATGGTTGATATAGCTATAGGCTTAATGAGAGTGAGAGTGACAATCAACACAAGAGTGACAGTAGGGATAATCCTATTAGAAGTCTTCAGGCACAGAGGAGTATTAGTTATAATGCTGATCCTCTGTGAAGACCTCTATATGTCCCGCAGTGCGCCCGATGTGACCCTGCCGTGACCGTACCCTACAGCTCTACAGTGAACCTCTCCACCGTTTACGCCAATGCACCCCAGCTGTGGAGAATTTACACCTCCTCATCTGGTACCAAACAACCTTTCATCAGGTAGGACTGAGTGTACTTTTAGATAACATCAGGTTATCAGGGGGGCGGCAGGTAGCCTAGTGGTTAGAGCGTTGGACTTGTAACCGGAGGGCTGCAAGTTCAAATCCCCGAGCTGACAAGGTAAAAATCTGTCGTTCTGCCCCTGAACAAGGCAGTTAACCCACTGTTCCCCGGGCGCCGAAGACGTGGATGTCGATTAAAAAGGCAGCCCCCCGCACCTCTCTGATTCAGAGGGGTTGGGTTAAATGCGGAAGACACATTTCGGTTGAAGGCATTCGGTTGTACAACTGACTAATAATGGTGACTTTGACTTTGACTTTGAGGTTGGACTGAGTGTACTTTTAGATAACATCAGGTTGGACTGAGTGTACTTTTAGATAACATCAGGTTGGACTGAGTGTACTTCCACATAACTTCAGGTAGGACTGAGTGTACTTCCATATAACTTCAGGTAGGACTGAGTGTACTTCCATATAACATCAGGTAGGACTTAGTGTACTTCCATATAACATCAGGTAGGACTGAGTGTACTTCTAGATAACTTCAGGTAGGACTGAGTGTACTTCTAGATAACTTCAGGTAGGACTGAGTGTACTTCCATATAACTTCAGGTAGGACTGAGTGTACTTCTAGATATCTTCAGGTAGGACTGAGTGTACTTCCATATAACATCAGGTAGGACTGAGTGTACTTCTAGATAACTTCAGGTAGGACTGAGTGTACTTCCATATAACTTCAGGTAGGACTGAGTGTACTTCTAGATAACTTCAGGTAGGACTGAGTGTACTTCCATATAACTTCAGGTAGGACTGAGTGTACTTCTAGATAACTTCAGGTAGGACTGAGTGTACTTCCATATAACATCAGGTAGGACTGAGTGTACTTCTAAATAACTTCAGGTAGGACTGAGTGTACTTCTAGATAACTTCCTTTTCAGGACCAGAAAGTTGTAAATTTTATGTTAACATTTTGATAATAGATTGGAAATATTATGCATGATAGCAACATTTGTGATTTTAGAAAAGGATACAGAATACTGTATATAATATGTAAAGACATTGTTTTACTGTCAGCATTTATAAATCAAATCAAATGTTATTGGTCATATTCACATGGTTAGCAGATGTTATTGCGAGTGTAGCAAAATGCTTGTGCTTCTAGTTCCGACAGTGCAGCAATATCTAACAAGTAATCTGAACAATTCCACAACAACTACTTAATACACACAAATCTAAGTAAGGAATGGAATAAGAATGAATACATATAAATATATGGATGAGCAATGACAGAGCGGCATAGAGCAAAATGCAATCGATATAAAATACAGTATATACATATGAGATGAGTAATGCAAGATATGTAAACATTATTTAGAGTGGCATTGTATAAAGTGAATAGTGATCCATTTATTCAAGTGGCCAATGATTTCAAGTCTGTGTTTAGGTAGCAGCCTCTCTGTGTTAGGGATGGCTGTTTAACAGTCTGATGGCCTGGAGATAGAAGCTGTTTTTCAGTCTCTCGGTCCCAGCTTTGATGCACCTGTATTGACCTCGCCTTCTGGATGATAGCGGGGTGAACAGGCAGTGGCTCGGGTGGTTGTTGTCCTTGATTATCTTTTTGGCCTGCCTGTGACATCGGGTGGTGTAGGTGTCCTGAAGGGCAGGTAGTTTACCCCCGGTGATGCGTTGTGCAGACCGCACCACCCTCTAGAGAGCCCTGTGTTTGTGGGCGGTGCAGTTGCCGTACAAGGTGGTGATACAGCCCAACAGGATGCTCTCAATTGCGCTTCAGTAAACGTTTGTGAGGGTTTTAGGTGACACACCAAATTTCTTCAGCCTCCTGAGGTTGAAGACGCGCTGTTGCGCCTTCTTTACCACACTGTCTGTGTGGGTGGACCATTTCAGTCCACCCACAGGAACTTAAAACTTTCCACCTTCTCCACTGCTGTCCCATCGATATGGATAGGGGGATGCTCCCTCTACTGTTTCCTGAAGTCCACGATCGTCTCCTTTGTTTTGTTGACGTTGAGTGAGAGGTTATTTTCCTGAAACCACTCTCCCAGGGCCCTCACCTCTTCCCTGTAGACTGTCTCGTCATTGTTGGTAATCAAGCCTACCACTGTTGTGTTGTCTGCAAACTTGGTGATTGAGTTGGAGGTGCAGTCATGGGTGAACAGGGAGTACAGGAGGGGGCTGATCACACACCCTTGTGGAGCCCCAGTGTTGAGGATCAGCGAAGTGGAGATGTTGTTTCCTACCCTCACCACCTGGGGGCAGCTCGTCAGGAAGTCTACGGCCCAATTCCACAGGGCGGGGTTGAGACCCAGGGCCTCAAGCATAGTGATGAGCTTGGAGGGTACTATGGTGTTGAATGCTGAGCTATAGTCAATGTCAACACATTCTTACATAGGTGTTCCTCTTGTCCAGATTGGATAGGGCAGTGTGATGGCGATTGCATTGTCTGTGGACCTATTGGGGCGGTAAGCAAATTGTAGTGGGTCTAGGATGACAGGTAAGGTGGAGGTGATATGATCCTTGACTAGTCTCTCAAAGCACTTCATGATGACGGAAGTGAGTGCTACGGGGCGATAGTCATTGAGTTCAGTTACCTTTGCATTCTTGGGTACAGGAACAATGGTGGTCATCTTGAAGCATGTGGGAACAGCAGACTGGGATAGGGACTGATTGAATATGTTCGTAAACACACCAGCCAGCTGGTCTGCGCATGCTCTGAGGACGCGGCCAGGGATGCCGTCTGGGCCGGCAGTCTTGCGAGGGTTAACACATTTAAATGTCTTAGTCACATCGGCCACGGAGAAGGAGAGCCACACGGTCCTTAGTAGTGATCTTCACTTTTCACTCTATAGATCACTATAGCCACATGTTTATTGAATACAACAGGGGGCCTAATGCCTCATAGTAACATGTACATGTGTGGCCTACTCCTTATCCCCAGACACTCATGTCTCAATGTGTTAATAATGATCCTGACATTAAAGAGATGGAGAATTTATGTATCAAAAGACTGTTCATCTGCTGTCACCTGTTGCTTAACCTGTCATGTCTGGGCCCTCAGCACTCTGAGATGCGTTATGCATACGGAACCTGATTCATTGTTTCCTTTCCTTTACAACAGGTTGGAGAGGAGTTGCATTCTTCCCTGAATCACTCTGCCAGGGACCTGCATTCTGAATCACTCTACCAGGGACCTGCATTCTGAATCACTCTACCAGGGACAAGCATTCTGAATCACTCTGCCAGGGACCTGTATTCTGAATCACTCTACCAGGGACCTGTATTCTGAATTACTCTACCAGGGACCTGCATTCTGAATCACTCTACCAGGGACCTGCATTCTGAATCACTCTACCAGGGACCTGTATTCTGAATCACTCTGCCAGGGACCTGTATTCTGAATCACTCTGCCAGGACCTGTATTCTGAATCACTCTGCCAGGGACCTGTATTCTGAATCACTCTACCAGGGACCTGTATTCTGAATCACTCTGCCAGGGACCTGTATTCTGAATCACTCTGCCAGGGGCCTGTATTCTGAATCACTCTGCCAGGGGCCTGTATTCTGAATCACTCTGCCAGGGGCCTGTATTCTGAATCACTCTGCCAGGGGCCTGTATTCTGAATCACTCTGCCAGGGGCCTGTATTCTGAATCACTCTGCCAGGGGCCTGTATTCTGAATCACTCTGCCAGGGGCCTGTATTCTGAATCACTCTGCCAGGGACCTGTATTCTACCACCCCATTGTCTTGTGGGGAACATCTTGATACTATGCCCATTCAATCTCAATAGCCAATAGTGTGATGGACATTCCTGTACTTAGCCAAACCATTTCCTCCTGCTCCAGCTCACACCGAGTCTAGAACCCAGGACCTCTGCAGACACACCGAGTCTAGAACCCGGGACCTCTGCAGACACACGTGACCGTACTCCTGAAACGTTCTAACCAGTTGTGCCACTGAAAGAGATCCAATTCAATGGTGCAATTAACAACTTCTCAGGCTGAGGAGTGAGTTTACAAATCCAAACCTATTAAATAACTCCATAATCACCATCTCTTCATAAATGTATTGTACCCAAAGGAAGAGACTGCAGCTGAGCCGAGTCATATTCCTCCTGTCTGGTGTTCTACTGTGTTGTCTCTACCAGCTGTCTATCACCTCCAAGCTCTCCCCAGGACCCTGGCCCCATGCCCTGCCCCAAACAGGTGAGGGGTCTGGGGATGGAGAGGGAGAGGGACTGACAAGGGCCCTCCCGGAGGAAGTTGCATTGGAGACCTTAAGGGGGGGGGGACGCAGTGTTGACACACAAGAGGTGGAAATGATAGATTTAATGACAACTGAAGTCTTCGATTATTACTCTGAGACGACTACAGATGATGTCACACCATCCACTACCACTGAGGTCTCAACATCATCATCATCATCATCAGTGACTACAACCCGGACTATCGTTCACTGCATCTTTGTAGACTCGGAGCCTCCCATTCAGATACCCACCCTGCCCAACCCACCACCCACCCATCTAGTCCCCAACACCACCCAGTCCTCCCCTGCCGACCTGGGGGACGCCCCTCATCAGAAAGGAGAGTACCCCACTGACATCTTCTCCGTGGAGGACCGGAGACGAGGCTGGGTGTCGCTCCACATCTTCGGGATGATGTACATGTTCGTCTCACTCGCCATTGTGTGCGACGAATTTTTTGTCCCTGCGCTCGGCGTCATCACGGACCAGCTGGCCATCTCCGACGACGTGGCCGGGGCAACCTTCATGGCGGCGGGAGGATCCGCCCCGGAGCTGTTCACCTCTCTGATTGGGGTGTTCATCTCTCATAGCAATGTGGGCATCGGGACAATCGTGGGGTCGGCGGTGTTCAATATCCTGTTTGTCATCGGGATGTGTGCCATCTTCTCCAGGGAGATGCTGCACCTCACCTGGTGGCCCCTGTTCAGGGACGTCTCCTTCTATATCATAGGTAATAAGATACTAGCACAGGTAAAAGCAGATGCTGCACCTCACCTGGTGGCCCCTGTTCAGGACGTCTCCTTCTATATCATAGGTAATAAGATACTAGCACAGGTAAAAGCAGATGCTGCACCTCACCTGGTGGCCCCTGTTCAGGGACGTCTCCTTCTACATCATAGGTAATAAGATACTTGCACAGGTAAAAGCAGATGCTGCACCTCACCTGGTGGCCCCTGTTCAGGGACGTCTCCTTCTATATCATAGGTAATAAGATACTAGCACAGGTAAAAGCAGATGCTGCACCTCACCTGGTGGCCCCTGTTCAGGGACGTCTCCTTCTATATCATAGGTAATAAGATACTAGCACAGGTAAAAGCAGATGCTGCACCTCAGCGCTTTTTACATCAGCAGTTGTCAAAGTGCATTACAGTAACTCGGGCCTAGGCCTCAGACAGCAAAAGTAGAAGTGAGAGCACAGTGGCCAGGAGAAACTGCCTAGAAGGAAGAAATCTACTGTAGAGAGGAACCTGGCTCAGAGGAGCTATATTCCTCTGGCTGTACCGGGAGGAGATTAAGAGTACATGTGGCCTTCAAGGCCAGATAGTTTCTGAGTCCAGAGGACAGGAGAGAAGTCAATTATAGTGTGCTTGGAGCCAACAGTCGATCTCATTCACAAAAAATGTAAGGATAAAGACCAGCACTCACTTGCATATAATTGCAGTTGAAGCTATTATTTGGGACGCTGTTTGCAACTATTTGGGACGCATATATAATTCACAACATGATAATTGACCTAACCTCTTACTGTGTTCTCTAACCTTTAACCTCTTACTGTGACCTCTAACCTCTTACTGTGTTCTCAAACCTTTAACCTCTTACTCTGACCTCTAACCTCTTACTGTGTTCTCTAACCTCTAACCTCTTACTCTAACCTCTAACCTCTTACTGTGTTCTCTAACCTCTAACCTCTAACCTCTTACTGTGTTCTCTAACCTCTAACCTCTAACCTCTTACTGTGTTCTCTAACCTCTAACCTCTAACCTCTTACTGTGTTCTCTAACCTCTAACCTCTTACTGTGACCTCTAACTTCTAACCTCTTACTGTGTTCTCTAACCTCTAACCTCTTACTGTGACCTCTAACCTCTAACCTCTTACTGTGTTCTCTAACCTCTAACCTCTTACTGTGACCTCTAACCTCTAACCTCTTACTGTGACCTCTAACCTCTAACCTCTTACTGTGACCTCTAACCTCTTACTGTGTTCTCTAACCTCTTACTGTGTTCTCTAACCTCTAACCTCTTACTGTGACCTCTAACCTCTAACCTCTTACTGTGACCTCTAACCTCTTACTGTGTTCTCTAACCTCTTACTGTGACCTCTAACCTCTTACTGTGACCTCTAACCTCTTACTGTGTTCTCTAACCTCTAACCTCTTACTGTGACCTCTAACCCCTTACTTATGATGAATTAACATCTACATTGTTTTCAGACCTGATCATGTTGATAATCTTCTTCCTGGACAACACCATCATGTGGTATGAGAGTATAATGTTGGTGGCTGGCTATAGCTCCTATGTCTGCTTCATGAAGTACAACGTTCAGCTGGAGGCAGCATTCAAGAACCAGCTCAGGAAACACCAGCACATCATTAATATCATCACTGTGGCTGTTGAGGATGAACCTGACAAGGTACGTTTTATTTGTATTTATTTAACCTTTATTTAACTAAGCAAGTCAGTCAAGAACAAATTCTTAGAGTATATCGGAGAACTTACACTACCGTTCAAAAGTTTGCGGTCACTTAGAAATGTCTTTGTTTGTGTGTTCGATTACGGCTCAAAATGGCCAGAAACAAATAACTTTCTTCTGAAACTTGTCAGTCTATTCTTGTTCTGAGAAATTAAGGCTCAACGCCAACAGTGAAGAGGCGACTCCGGAATGCTGGCTTTCTAGGCGGAGCAAAGAAAAAGCCATATCTCAGACTGGCCAATAAAAAGAAAAGAATAAGATGGGCAAAAGAACACAGACACTGGACAGAGGAACTCTGCCTAGAAGGCCAGCATCCCGGAGTCGCCTCTTCACTGTTGACGTTGAGACTGGTGTTTTGCGGGTACTATTTAATGAAGCTGCCAGTTGAGGACTTGTGAGGCGTCTGTTTCTCAAACTAGACACTCTAATGTACTTGTCCTCTTGCTCAGTTGTGCACCGGGGCCTCCCACTCCTCTTTCTATTCTGGTTAGAGCCAGTTTGCGCTGTTCTGTGAAGGGGAGGAGTACACAGCGTTGTACGAGATCTTCAGTTTCTTGGCAATTTCTCGCATGGAATAGCCTTAATTTCAAAGAACAAGAGTAGACTGATGAGTTTGAGAAGAAATGTCTTTGTTTCTGGCCATTTTGAGCCTGTAATCAAACCCACAAATGCTGATGCTCCAGATACTCAACTAGTCTAAAGAAGGCCAGTTGTATTGCTTCTTTAATCAGTACAACAGTTTTCAGCTGTGCTAACATAATTGCAAAAAGGTTTTCTAATGATCAATTTAAAATGTAAAATTATGAACTTGGATTAGCTAACACAACGTGCCATTGGAACACAGAAGTGATGGTTGCTGACAATGGGCCTCTGTACACCTATGTAGATATTCCATTAAAAATCTGCCGTTTCCAGCTACAATAGTCATTTACAACATTAACAATGTCTACACTGTATTTCTGATCAATTTGATGTTATTTTAATGGACAAAAAAAACAAGGACATTTCAAAGTGACCCCAAACTTTTGAACGGTAGTGTACATTTGAACTCTTTTTGGTGCGGTGTTCCTCTGTTGCAGATATTGTCTTGACGTAGGCCGGGGGCGTCCAACTCTTTTTGGCCCACGGGCTGCATTCAGTCTTCAACAAGGTCCAAAGGGCCACACTGAAACTTGTTTATACTTCCTTGCCGTCAGAACTGTCCTCTATCCATCGTTTTGGGAATTTTCAATGCCCTCGGACTGTCTAGCTTTCATTTCAGTGATTATTAGCTGGAAACTACACTATGAATGTAGGTCCCGTATCATTTCTACATCGTTTCCATGTGGTTTGAGTCCTTTAAACTGTACTGAGCTCTTTCCCCCCCAAAAAATGTTTTTGTTTTATTTTAAAATGAAGATCATTTTGTGAGAACACACGTGGAGGCTGGCTCCTGTGTGAGGAGAGTTATGTGATAAAGCTCATTAGTTATCTGGTTCCCTCAAACATGCGTGGAGGACCTGATTGAAGCCATGCATCTCCTTCAAAATCACTCCAGAAACTTAATACAAGTTTTTAAGGCATATTTTGTTGATCACAGGCCCTAATTCAGCCATATTTCCTTTAGAGTAAAATCATGTTCTCAAAGTCATTCGCTCACTGATGATCGTCATCGTTCTTTCTGGTTCGTCAGCAACCCCAGTGCAGCGTGGGCAGTTCTGGTTCTTTGATGAGGGAGAGCTGAGACTGAGCGCATCACTTGAGATGATCTTCCATGGGAATGACGTCTGTGTACACACACCTGGTGTTGTTGGGAGTGGGAGGATTCTTACCTAGGTCCTTGTAGAACCTACGCTGATCACACAACCCTTACAAGCCTGAGGGGCTGCAGTGATGCACACACTTTTGCTTGAAGCTTCAACATATACACTTAGCTCCTGTAATGGTGATTGAGCATTATATAGATTGCATAGGGTAAGAAGCATGCTTCATTAGGGGTTGTTGTTGCCTCCAATACGTAATACCCTGATTACAACCAAAACATCATGTACTGTAGCTGTGAGCTCTACTGCCCCTCCTTTACATAAACACATATGTTGGGAAATGTTTTATGTCCATTTGAAGGGGTGGCGTGTTCTGGAATGTTTTAACATCTGGAGAATCCTTGTTGTCCACAGGACGAGACAGCAGGTCAGAACGGAAGCCCTCCTGCCCCAGAAGACAAGAACCTATTAAAGGTAAACAACTAGGCAGTGATTAAGCAGTAGTTTATAGGATCCCCAGCAGTAGTTTATAGGATCCCCAGCAGTAGTTTATAGGATCCCCAGCAGTAGTTTATAGGATCCCCAGCAGTAGTTTATAGGATCCCCAGTAGTAGTTTATAGGATCCCCAGTAGTAGTTTATAGGATCCCCAGCAGTAGTTTATAGGATCCCCAGCAGTAGTTTATAGGATCCCCAGCAGTAGTTTATAGGATCCCCAGTAGTAGTTTAGTAGGATCCCCAGCAGTAGTTTATAGGATCCCCAGCAGTAGTTTATAGGATCCCCAGCAGTAGTTTATAGGATCCCCAGCAGTAGTTTATAGGATCCCCAGTAGTAGTTTATAGGATCCCCAGTAGTAGTTTATAGGATCCCCAGTAGTAGTTTATAGGATCCCCAGTAGTAGTTTATAGGATCCCCAGCAGTAGTTTAGTAGGATCCCCAGCAGTAGTTTATAGGATCCCCAGCAGTAGTTTATAGGATCCCCAGTAGTAGTTTATAGGATCCCCAGCAGTAGTTTATAGGATCCCCAGCAGTAGTTTATAGGATCCCCAGCAGTAGTTTATAGGATCCCCAGCAGTAGTTTATAGGATCCCCAGCAGTAGTTTATAGGATCCCCAGCAGTAGTTTAGTAGGATCCCCAGTAGTAGTTTATAGGATCCCCAGCAGTAGTTTATAGGATCCCCAGTAGTAGTTTATAGGATCCCCAGCAGTAGTTTATAGGATCCCCAGTAGTAGTTTATAGGATCCCCAGTAGTAGTTTATAGGATCCCCAGTAGTAGTTTAGTAGGATCGTGTAACGGGATGCAGTCTACCACCCATGAAGGGTTATCTGAGGTACAGTGCAACGGGTTGCAGTCTACCACCCATGAAGGGTTATCTGAGGTACAGTGCAACGGGTTGCAGTCTACCACCCATGAAGGGTTATCTGAGGTACAGTGCAACGGGTTGCAGTCTACCACCCATGAAGGGTTATCTGAGGTACAGTGCAACGGGTTGCAGTCTACCACCCATGAAGGGTTATCTGACGTACAGTGCAACGGGTTGCAGTCTACCACCCATGAAGGGTTAACTGAGTTATTGCGCTAGTCTTTGGACCTGCTCAAGTAGTTAGACTCCTGATGATATATAATGAATCAGAATCAGATAGAGTAGTTAGACTCCTGATGATATATAATGAATCAGATGGAGTAGTTAGACTCCTGCTGATATATAATGAATCAGAATCAGATGGAGTAGTTAGACTCCTGCTGATATATAATGAATCAGAATCAGATGGAGTAGTTGGACTCCTGCTGATATATAATGAATCAGATGGAGTAGTCAAAGTCAAAGTCAAAGTCACCATTATTAGTCAGTTGTACAACCGAATGCCTTCAACCGAAATGTGTCTTCCGCATTTAACCCAACCCCTCTGAATCAGAGAGGTGCGGGGGGCTGCCTTTAATCGACATCCACGTCTTGGCGCCCGGGAACAGTGGGTTAACTGCCTTGTTCAGGGGCAGAACGACAGATTTTTACCTTGTCAGCTCGGGGATTTGAACTTGCAGCCCTCCGGTTACAAGTCCAACGCTCTAACCACTAGGCTACCTGCCGCCCCCCTAGGCTACCTGCCGCTACCTGCCGCCCCCCTAGGCTACCTGCCGAGTAGTTACACTCCTACTGATACAGTGGGGAAAAAAAGTATTTAGTCAGCTACCAATTGTGCAAGTTCTCTCACTTAAAAAGATGAGAGAGGCCTGTAATTTTCATCATAGGTACACTTCAACTATGACAGACAAAATGAGGGAAAAAAATCCAGAAAATCACATTGTAGGATTTTTTATGAATTTATTTGCAAATTATGGTGGAAAATAAGCATTTGGTCAATAACAAAAGTTTATCTCAATACTTTACGTTTTCTGTAAGTCTTCACAAGGTTTTCACACACTGTTGCTGGTATTTTGGCCCATTCCTCCATGCAGATCTCCTCTAGAGCAGTGATGTTTTGGGGCTGTCGCTGGGCAACACAAACTTTCAAAGATTTTCTATTGGGTTGAGATCTGGAGACTGGCTAGGCCACTCCAGGACCTTGAAATGCTTCTTACGAAGCCACTCCTTCGTTGCCCGGGCGGTGTGTTTGGGATCATTGTCATGCTGAAAGACCCAGCCACGTTTCATCTTCAATGCCCTTGCTGATGGAAGGAGGTTTTCACTCAAAATCTCACGATACATGGCCCCATTCATTCTTTCCTTTACACGGATCAGTCGTCCTGGTCCCTTTGCAGAAAAACAGCCCCAAAGCATGATGTTTCCACCCCCATGCTTCACAGTAGGTATGGTGTTCTTTGGATGCAACTCAGCATTCTTTGTCCTCCAAACACGACGAGTAGAGTTTTTACCAAAAAGTTATATTTTGGTTTCATCTGACATTCTCCCAATCCTCATCTGGATCTTCCAAATGCTCTCTAGCAAACTTTAGACGGGCCTGAACATGTACTGGCTTAAGCAGGGGGACACGTCTGGCACTGCAGGATTTGAGTCCCTGGCGGCGTAGTGTGTTACTGATGGTAGGCTTTGTTACTTTGGTCCCAGCTCTCTGCAGGTCATTCACTAGGTCCCCCCGTGTGGTTCTGGGATTTTTGCTCACCGTTCTTGTGATCATTTTGACCCCACGGGGTGAGATCTTGCGTGGAGCCCCAGATCGAGGAAGATTATCAGTGGTCTTGTATGTCTTCCATTTCCTAATAATTGCTCCCACAGTTGATTTCTTCAAACCAAGCTGCTTACCTATTGCAGATTCAGTCTTCCCAACCTGGTGCAGGTCTACAATTTTGTTTCTGATGTCCTTTGACAGCTCTTTGGTCTTGGCCATAGTGGAGTTTGGAGTGTGACTGTTTGAGGTTGTGGACAGGTGTCTTTATACTGATAACAAGTTCAAACAGGTGCCATTAATACAGGTAATGAGTGGAGGACAGAGGAGCCTCTTAAAGAAGAAGTTACAGGTCTGTGAGAGCCAGAAATCTTGCTTGTTTGTATGTGACCAAATACTTATTTTCCACCATAATTTGCAAATAAATTCATAAAAAATCCTACAATGTGATTTTCTGGATTTTTTTTCCTCATTGTGTCTGTCATAGTTGAAGTGTACCTATGATGAAAATTACAGGCCTCTCTCATCTTTTTAAGTGAGAGAACTTGCACAATTGGTGGCTGACTAAATACTTTTTTCCCCCACTGTATATAATGAATCAGAATCAGATGGAGTAGTTAGACTCCTACTGATATATAATGAATCAGAATCAGATTGAGTAGTTAGACTCCTGATGATATATAATGAATCAGATGGAGTAGTTAGACTCCTGCTGATATATAATGAATCAGAATCAGATGGTGTAGTTAGACTAGTGATGATATATAATGAATCAGATGGAGTAGTTAGACTCCTGCTGATATATAATGAATCAGATGGAGTTGTCAGACTCCTGATGATATATAATGAATCAGATGGAGTAGTTAGACTCCTGATGATATATAATGAATCAGAATCAGGTGGAATAGTTAGACTCCTGATGATATATAATGAATCAGATGGAGTAGTTAGACTCCTGATGATATATAATGAATCAGAATCAGATGGAGTAGTTAGACTCCTGCTGATATATAATGAATCAGATATGAGTAGTCAGACTCTTGATGATATATAATGAATCAGATGGAGTAGTTAGACTCCTGATGATATATAATGAATCAGATGGAGTAGTTAGACTCCTGCTGATATATAATGAATCAGAATCAGATGGAGTAGTTAGACTCCTGCTGATATATAATGAATCAGATGGAGTAGTCAGACTCCTGATGATATATAATGAATCAGATGGAGTAGTTAGACTCCTGATGACATATAATGAATCAGATGGAGTAGTTAGACTCCTGATGATATATAATGAATCAGAATCAGATGGAGTAGTTAGACTCCTGATGATATATAATGAATCAGATGGAGTAGTCAGACTCTTGATGATATATAATGAATCAGATGGAGTAGTTAGACTCCTGATGATATATAATGAATCAGAATCAGATGGAGTAGTTAGACTCCTGCTGATATATAATGAATCAGAATCAGATGGAGTTGTCAGACTCCTGATGATATATAATGAATCAGATGGAGTAGTTAGACTCCTGATGATATATAATGAATCAGAATCAGATGGAGTTGTCAGACTCCTGCTGATATATAATGAATCAGATGGAGTAGTTAGACTCCTGCTGATATATAATGAATCAGATGGAGTTGTCAGACTCCTGATGATATATAATGAATCAGATGGAGTAGTTAGACTCCTGATGATATATAATGAATCAGATGGAGTAGTTAGACTCCTGATGATATATACTGAATCAGAATCAGATGGAGTTGTCAGACTCCTGCTGATATATAAAGAATCAGATGGAGTTGTCAGACTCCTGATGATATATAATGAATCAGATGGAGTAGTTAGACGCCTGATGATATATAATGAATCAGAATCTGATGGAGTTGTCAGACTCCTGCTGATATATAATGAATCAGATGGAGTAGTCAGACTCCTGATGATATATAATGAATCAGATGTAGTTAGACTCCTGATGATATATAATGAATCAGAATCAGATGGAGTAGTTAGACTCCTGCTGATATATAATGAATCAGAATCAGATGGAGTAGTCAGACTCCTGATGATATATAATGAATAAGAATCAGATGGAGTTGTCAGACTCCTGCTGATATATAATGAATCAGAATCAGATGGAGTTGTCAGACTCCTGCTGATATATAATGAATCAGATGTAGTTAGGATCCTGATGATATATAATGAATCAGAATCAGATGGAGTTGTCAGACTCCTGCTGATATATAATGAATCAGATGGAGTAGTTAGACTCCTGCTGATATATAATGAATCAGATGGAGTAGTCAGACTCCTGATGATATATAATGAATCAGATGTAGTTAGGCTCCTGATGATATATAATGAATCAGATGGAGTAGTTAGACTCCTGCTGATATATAATGAATCAGATGGAGTAGTTAGACTCCTGCTGATATATAATGAATCAGATGGAGTAGTTAGACACCTGCTGATATATAATGAATCAGATGGAGTAGTTAGACTCCTGCTGATATATAATGAATCAGATGGAGTAGTTAGACTCCTGCTGATATATAATGAATCAGATGGAGTTGTCAGACTCCTGCTGATATATAATGAATCAGATGGAGTAGTTAGACTCCTGATGATATATAATGAATCAGAATCAGATGGAGTTGTCAGACTCCTGCTGATATATAAAGAATCAGATGGAGTTGTCAGACTCCTGATGATATATAATGAATAAGATGGAGTAGTTAGACTCCTGATGATATATAATGAATCAGAATCAGATGGAGTTGTCAGACTCCTGCTGATATATAATGAATCAGATGGAGTAGTTAGACTCCTGCTGATATATAATGAATCAGATGGAGTTGTCAGACTCCTGATGATATATAATGAATCAGATGGAGTAGTTAGACTCCTGATGATATATAATGAATCAGAATCAGGTGGAATAGTTAGACTCCTGCTGATATATAATGAATCAGATGGAGTAGTCAGACTCCTGATGATATATAATGAATCAGATGGAGTAGTTAGACTCCTGATGATATATAATGAATCAGAATCAGATGGAGTAGTTAGACTCCTGCTGATATATAATGAATCAGATATGAGTAGTCAGACTCCTGATGATATATAATGAATCAGATGGAGTAGTTAGACTCCTGATGATATATAATGAATCAGATGGAGTAGTTAGACTCCTGATGATATATAATGAATCAGATGGAGTAGTTAGACTCCTGCTGATATATAATGAATCAGAATCAGATGGAGTAGTTAGACTCCTGCTGATATATAATGAATCAGATGGAGTAGTCAGACTCCTGATGATATATAATGAATCAGATGGAGTAGTTAGACTCCTGATGACATATAATGAATCAGATGGAGTAGTTAGACTCCTGATGATATATAATGAATCAGAATCAGATGGTGTAGTTAGACTAGTGATGATATATAATGAATCAGATGGAGTAGTTAGACTCCTGCTGATATATAATGAATCAGAATCAGATGGTGTAGTTAGACTAGTGATGATATATAATGAATAAGATGGAGTAGTTAGACTCCTGCTGATATATAATGAATCAGATGGAGTTGTCAGACTCCTGATGATATATAATGAATCAGATGGAGTAGTTAGACTCCTGATGATATATAATGAATCAGAATCAGGTGGAATAGTTAGACTCCTGCTGATATATAATGAATCAGATGGAGTAGTCAGACTCCTGATGATATATAATGAATCAGATGGAGTAGTTAGACTCCTGATGATATATAATGAATCAGAATCAGATGGAGTAGTTAGACTCCTGCTGATATATAATGAATCAGATATGAGTAGTCAGACTCCTGATGATATATAATGAATCAGATGGAGTAGTTAGACTCCTGATGATATATAATGAATCAGATGGAGTAGTTAGACTCCTGATGATATATAATGAATCAGATGGAGTAGTTAGACTCCTGCTGATATATAATGAATCAGAATCAGATGGAGTAGTTAGACTCCTGCTGATATATAATGAATCAGATGGAGTAGTCAGACTCCTGATGATATATAATGAATCAGATGGAGTAGTTAGACTCCTGATGACATATAATGAATCAGATGGAGTAGTTAGACTCCTGATGATATATAATGAATCAGAATCAGATGGAGTAGTTAGACTCCTGATGATATATAATGAATCAGATGGAGTAGTCAGACTCTTGATGATATATAATGAATCAGATGGAGTAGTTAGACTCCTGATGATATATAATGAATCAGATGGAGTAGTTAGACTCCTGATGATATATAATGAATCAGAATCAGATGGAGTAGTTAGACTCCTGCTGATATATAATGAATCAGAATCAGATGGAGTTGTCAGACTCCTGATGATATATAATGAATCAGATGGAGTAGTTAGACTCCTGATGATATATAATGAATCAGAATCAGATGGAGTTGTCAGACTCCTGCTGATATATAATGAATCAGATGGAGTAGTTAGACTCCTGCTGATATATAATGAATCAGATGGAGTTGTCAGACTCCTGATGATATATAATGAATCAGATGGAGTAGTTAGACTCCTGATGATATATAATGAATCAGATGGAGTAGTTAGACTCCTGATGATATATACTGAATCAGAATCAGATGGAGTTGTCAGACTCCTGCTGATATATAAAGAATCAGATGGAGTTGTCAGACTCCTGATGATATATAATGAATCAGATGGAGTAGTTAGACTCCTGATGATATATAATGAATCAGAATCAGATGGAGTTGTCAGACTCCTGCTGATATATAATGAATCAGATGGAGTAGTTAGACTCCTGCTGATATATAATGAATCAGAATCAGATGGTGTAGTTAGACTAGTGATGATATATAATGAATCAGATGGAGTAGTTAGACTCCTGCTGATATATAATGAATCTGATGGCGTTGTCAGACTCCTGCTGATATATAATGAATCAGATGGAGTAGTCAGACTCCTGATGATATATAATGAATCAGATGTAGTTAGACTCCTGATGATATATAATGAATCAGAATCAGATGGAGTAGTTAGACTCCTGCTGATATATAATGAATCAGAATCAGATGGAGTAGTCAGACTCCTGATGATATATAATGAATCAGAATCAGATGGAGTTGTCAGACTCCTGCTGATATATAATGAATCAGAATCAGATGGAGTTGTCAGACTCCTGCTGATATATAATGAATCAGATGTAGTTAGGCTCCTGATGATATATAATGAATCAGAATCAGATGGAGTTGTCAGACTCCTGCTGATATATAATGAATCAGATGGAGTAGGTAGACTCCTGCTGATATATAATGAATCAGATAGAGTAGTTAGACTCCTGCTGATATATAATGAATCAGATGGAGTAGTCAGACTCCTGATGATATATAATGAATCAGATGTAGTTAGGCTCCTGATGATATATAATGAATCAGATGGAGTAGTTAGACTCCTGCTGATATATAATGAATCAGATGGAGTAGTTAGACTCCTGCTGATATATAATGAATCAGATGGAGTAGTTAGACACCTGCTGATATATAATGAATCAGATGGAGTAGTTAGACTCCTGCTGATATATAATGAATCAGATGGAGTAGTCAGACTCCTGCTGATATATAATGAATCAGATGGAGTAGTTAGACACCTGCTGATATATAATGAATCAGATGGAGTAGTTAGACTCCTGCTGATATATAATGAATCAGATGGAGTAGTTAGACTCCTGCTGATATATAATGAATCAGATGGAGTTGTCAGACTCCTGCTGATATATAATGAATCAGATGGAGTAGTTAGACTCCTGATGATATATAATGAATCAGAATCAGATGGAGTTGTCAGACTCCTGCTGATATATAAAGAATCAGATGGAGTTGTCAGACTCCTGATGATATATAATGAATAAGATGGAGTAGTTAGACTCCTGATGATATATAATGAATCAGAATCAGATGGAGTTGTCAGACTCCTGCTGATATATAATGAATCAGATGGAGTAGTTAGACACCTGCTGATATATAATGAATCAGAAGTTTCACCTGAGGTTCTTGGCTTTCACCTCAACCACCGTGATCAGAGTTCAGAGATGTGAACGCAGCAACCTTTAATTGTGTTTCCTCCTTCTAAAGAATAACTTAATGGTTTCCACCTCAGCAACTGGTCTTCCATTTCCATCCTCATTCCCCAGCCTACATCATATTCACACCCAGCAGCATCCACCACACAGATCAGTACATACTTAGGTATACACTCAAGGAAAGAACTACAGTTCATTCGGAAGGTATTCAGACCCCTTCACTTTTTCCCCATTTTGTTACGTTACAGCCTTATTCTAAAATGTATTAAACGCTTTTTTCACACTCTACACACAATACTCTATAATTCCGAAGCCAAAACAGGTTTTCAGAAATGTTTACAAATGTATTAAAAATTAAAAACAGAAATAACTTAAGTATTCAGATACTTTTCTATGAGACTCGAAATTGAGCTCAGGTGCATCCTGTTTCCATTGATCATCCTTGAGATGTTTCTACAACTTGTTTGGAGTTTCTACAACTAGATATGGAAAGGCCCACACCTGTCTATATACGGTCCCACAGTTGGAAAGGCACACACCTGTCTATATACGGTTCCACAGTTGGAAAGGCACACACCTGTCTATATACGGTTCCACAGTTGGAAAGGCACACACCTGTCTATATACGGTCCCACAGTTGGAAAGGCACACACCTGTCTATATACGGTCCCACAGTTGGAAAGGCACACACCTGTCTATATACGGTCCCACAGTTGGAAAGGCACACACCTGTCTATATACGGTCCCACAGTTGGAAAGGCACACACCTGTCTATATACGGTTCCACAGTTGGAAAGGCACACACCTGTCTATATACGGTCCCACAGTTGGAAAGGCACACACCTGTCTATATCACGGTCCCACAGTTGGAAAGGCACACACCTGTCTATATACGGTCCCACAGTTGGAAAGGCACACACCTGTCTATATACGGTCCCACAGTTGGAAAGGCACACACCTGTCTATATACGGTCCCACAGTTGGAAAGGCACACACCTGTCTATATACGGTCCCACAGTTGGAAAGGCACACACCTGTCTATATACGGTTCCACAGTTGGAAAGGCACACACCTGTCTATATACGGTCCCACAGTTGGAAAGGCACACACCTGTCTATATACGGTTCCACAGTTGGAAAGGCACACACCTGTCTATATACGGTCCCACAGTTGGAAAGGCACACACCTGTCTATATACGGTTCCACAGTTGGAAAGGCACACACCTGTCTATATACGGTTCCACAGTTGGAAAGGCACACACCTGTCTATATACGGTTCCACAGTTGGAAAGGCACACACCTGTCTATATACGGTCCCACAGTTGGAAAGGCACACACCTGTCTATATACGGTCCCACAGTTGGAAAGGCACACACCTGTCTATATACGGTTCCACAGTTGTCAGTGCATGTCCAAGCAAAAACCAAGCCGTGAGATCGAAGGAATTGTCCGTAGGGCTCAGAGACAGGATTGTGTCGAGGCACCGATCTGTGGCATCGGTGCCCCGTGGCATGGTTTGGAACCACCAAGACTCTTCCTAAAGCTGGCCGCCCAGCCAACCTGAGCAATCGAGGGAGAAGGGCCTTGGTCATGGAGGTGACCAAGAACCCAATGGTCACTCTGACAGAGCTCCAGAGTTCCTCTGTGGAGATGGGAGAACCTTCCAGAAGGACAACAATCTCTTCAGCACTCCACCAATCAGGCCTTTATGGTAGAGTAGCCAGACGGAAGCCAATCCTCAGTAAAAGGCACATGACAGCCCGCTTGGAGTTTGCCAAAAGGCACTTAAAGGACTCTGAGACGATGAGAAACAAGATTCTCTGGTCTCATGAAATCAAGATTGAACTCTTTGGCCTGAATGCCAAGCGTCACGTCTGGAGGAAACATGGCACCATCCCAACAGAGAAGCATGGTGCTGTGGGGATGTTTTTCAGCAGCAGGGACTGAAAGACTACCCGGGATCAAGGGAAAGATGAACGGAGCAAAGTACAGAGAGATCCTTGATGAAAACCTACTGCAGAGCACTCAGGAACTCAGACTGGGGCGAAGGCTCACCTTCCATCAGGACAACAACCCTAAGCACGCAGCCAAGACAACACAGGAGTGGCTTTGGGACAAGTCTCTGAATGTCCTTGAGTGGCCCAGCCAGAGCCCGGACTTGAACCCGATCTAACATTTCGGGAGAGAAGTTAAAATAACTGTGCAGCGACGCTCTCCATCCAACCTGACAGAGCTTGAGAGGATTTGCAGAGAAGAATGGGAGAAACTCTCCAAATACATGTGTGCCAAGCTTGTAGTGTCATACCCAAGAAGACTCAAGTCTTTAATCGCTGCCAAAGGTGCCTCAACAAAGTACAGAGTAAAGGGTCTGAATACTTATGTAAATGTGATATTAAATTGTTTCAATTTTAACACATTTGCAAAAATGTCTAAAAACCTATTTTCTTTGTCATTATAGGGTAGTCATTTGAGTAGCCGTTTGATCAGGTGTTCAAGAGTCTTATGGCTTGGGGGTGAAAGCTGTTTAGAAGCCTCTTGGTCCTAGACTTGGCGCTCCGGTACCGCTTGCCGTGAGGTAGCAGAGAGAACAGTCTATGACTAGGATGGCTGGAGTCTTTGATAATTTTTAGGGCCTTCCTCTGACACTGCCTGGTATAGAGGTCCTGGATGGCAGGAAGCTTGGCCCCAGTGATGTACTGGGCCGTACGCATTACCCTCTGTAGTGCCTTGCGGTCGGAGGCTGAGCAGTTGCCTTACCAGGCAGTGATGCAACCTGTCAGGATGCTCTCGATGGTGCAGCTGTAGAACCTTTTGAGGATCTGAGGACCCATGCCAAATCTTTTCGGTCTACTGAGGGGGAAATAGGTTTTGTCGAGCCCTCTTCACGACTGTCTTGGTGTGTTTGGACCATGTTAATTTGTTGGTGATGTGGACACCAAGGAACTTGAAGCTCTCAACCTGCTCCACTGCAGCCCCGTCGATGAGAATGGGGGAGTGCTTAGTCCTCTTTTTCCTGTAATCCACAATCATCTCCTTCGTCTTGATCACGTTGAGGGAGAGGTTGTTGTCCTGGCACCACACGGTGTAGATTGATGAGGAAAATAAACCATTTAATCAATTTTAAAATAAGGCTGTAACTTAACAAAATGTGGAAAAAGTCAAGGGGTCTGAATACTTTCCAAATGCACTGTACACTTTAAAAAATACACTTTAAACTAATAATAAACACTGTATACACTTCAGCCTACCATTCCATAATATCAGGCCCTGATATCCTGAGAGAGTCTCACATCAGTTAGTCAGTCAGCGTTGTGTTGTTTTATTTGTTATTTAATCTCATTTTGATGTTTGCTTGTCACATACATACTGAACACCACACTTTCTGAACACCACACTTACTGAACACCACACTTACTGAACGTACGCTACAACATATTTTACATAAAAGTTTGAGGAGCACTGTAAATATCTGATTGGTTTGTCTGTGTCTTTTTAGCAATCGATCTTGATCTCTCTCTCTCTCTCTCTCTCTCTCTCTCTCTCTCTCTCTCTCTCTCTCTCTCTCTCTCTCTCTCTCTCTCTCTCCCCCTCTCTCCCTCCCCACTCTACCTCCCTCCCCCTCTCTCCCTCCCCCTCCCTCCCCTCTCTCCCTCCCTCTCTCCCTCCCCACTCTACCTCCCTCCCCCTCTCTCCCCCAGTTGAAGCCTGTCCTCCAGAGAGGAGGAAGTTCAGCCTCTCTTCACAACTCCACCATGAGGAACACCATCTACAAGCTGATGATTCACACACTAGACCCCCTGGGAAACAGTAGGGGTAGGTCACCTCAAATACTATCACACATCATTTAAAATAGTTTAGCTGGGCTTGACTGAGCTTGTCTGGTGCAATGGACCCAATAGAATAGTTGCCAAATCCCTTATCTTTCACTCCAAGCAGTCTTAATCACATGCTAGAAGTATTTGAAAGATTTCAAAAACACATTGTGTTTATTTTTGGACTCATTTTAAATGTGTTGTAAACAGTTTAGCTAGCTAAGTAACCTATGTCAACTTAAAAGTGGCATAAGAAATGGATTTGTCCTTGCCTCTATAGCTATCAATATTATGGTAACTTCTTACAATGTTTCTATATTAACAGTAAACAGCATATACAGTAGTATGATATTGGTTTACTCTGACCCACACCAAAACAGTGAAACCTGTTGATATGGACGGAGTGCCTTTGTCCTTCTCTCAGTCAGGCAGTGAGATTAATTATCAAAGTGTTCCACGTTAAGCTTTGGCTAGCACTAAATCCAGATTGGTCCTAAGTAGATTAATACCGGTGTCAGTTTATCACCTCGACAAGGCTCTCATTCATACAGCACTGCAGTATAGTAGACAACTGGTCACATAGGGACAGAAATGGCACCCTATTCCCTATAAAGTGCACTACACCTGACATACACTAGGTAGGGAATAGGGTACC
Source organism: Brachymystax lenok tsinlingensis (assembly GCA_030435695.1). Classification (NCBI taxonomy): domain Eukaryota; kingdom Metazoa; phylum Chordata; class Actinopteri; order Salmoniformes; family Salmonidae; genus Brachymystax; species Brachymystax lenok. The sequence goes on along the minus strand of CM059818.1, from coordinate 56,077,048 downwards.
ATTTGGGACGCAGGCAGACAATCAAGATCCACATCAGAAAAGTAAAACAGGAAACACAACACTATCCAGTAAGACAGACAACACAACACTATCCAGTAAGACAGACAACACAACACTATCCAGTAACACAGACAACACAACACTATCCAGTAACACAGTAACACAACACTATCCAGTAACACAGACAACACAACACTATCCAGTAACACAGTAACACAACACTATCCAGTAACACAGACAACACAACACTATCCAGTAACACAGACAACACAACACTATCTAGTAACACAGACAACACAACACTATCCAGTAACACAGACAACACAACACTATCCAGTAACACAGTAACACAACACTATCCAGTAACACAGTAACACAACACTATCCAGTAACACAGACAACACAACACTATCCAGTAACACAGTAACACAACACTATCCAGTAACACAGTAACACAACACTATCCAGTAACACAGTAACACAACACTATCCAGTAACACAGACAACACAACACTATCCAGTAACACAGTAACACAACACTATCCAGTAACACAGACAACACAACACTATCCAGTAACACAGTAACACAACACTATCCAGTAACACAGACAACACAACACTATCCAGTAACACAGTAACACAACACTATCCAGTAACACAGTAACACAACACTATCCAGTAACACAGTAACACAACACTATCCAGTAACACAGACAACACAACACTATCCAGTAACACAGACAACACAACACTATCCAGTAACACAGTAACACAACACTATCCAGTAACACAGTAACATAACACTATCCAGTAACACAGTAACACAACACTATCCAGTAACACAGTAACACAACACTATCCAGTAACACAGACAACACAACACTATCCAGTAACACAGACAACACAACACTATCCAGTAACACAGTAACACAACACTATCCAGTAACACAGTAACACAACACTATCCAGTAACACAGACAACACAACACTATCCAGTAACACAGACAACACAACACTATCCAGTAACACAGACAACACAACACTATCCAGTAACACAGACAACACAACACTATCCAGTAACACAGACAACACAACACTATCCAGTAACACAGACAACACAACACTACCAGTAACACAGTAACACAACACTATCCAGTAACACAGACAACACAACACTATCCAGTAACACAACACTATCCAGTAACACAGACAACACTACATTATCTAGTAACACAGACAACATAACACTATCCAGTAACACAGACAACACAACACTATCCAGTAACACAGACAACACAACACTATCCAGTAACACAGACAACACAACACTATCCAGTAACACAGTAACACAACACTATCCAGTAACACAGACAACACAACACTATCCAGTAACACAGACAACACAACACTATCCAGTAACACAGTAACACAACACTATCCAGTAACACAGACAACACAACACTATCCAGTAACACAGACAACACAACACTATCCAGTAACACAGACAACACAACACTATCCAGTAACACAGTAACACAACACTATCCAGTAACACAGACAATACAACTCTATCCAGTAACACAGACAACACAACACTATCCAGTAACACAGACAACACAACACTATCCAGTAACACAGTAACACAACACTATCCAGTAACACAACACTATCCAGTAACACAACACTATCCAGTAACACAGACAACACAACACTATCCAGTAACACAGTAACACAACACTATCCAGTAATACAGACAACACAACACTATCCAGTAACACAGTAACACAACACTATCCAGTAACACAGTAACACAACACTATCCAGTAACACAGACAACACAACACTATCCAGTAACACAGTAACACAACACTATCCAGTAATACAGACAACACAACACTATCCAGTAACACAGTAGCACAACACTATCCAGTAACACAGTAACACAACACTATCCAGTAACACAGTAACACAACACTATCCAGTAACACAGACAACACAACACTATCCAGTAACACAGTAACACAACACTATCCAGTAACACAGTAACACAACACTATCCAGTAACACAGTAACATAACACTATCCAGTAATACAGACAACACTACACTATCCAGTAACACAGACAACACAACACTATCCAGTAACACAGACAATACAACTCTATCCAGTAACACAGTAACACAACACTATCCAGTAATACAGACAACACAACACTATCCAGTAACACAGTAACACAACACTATCCAGTAACACAGACAACACAACACTATCCAGTAACACAGTAACACAACACTATCCAGTAACACAGACAACACAACACTATCCAGTAACACAGACAATACAACTCTATCCAGTAACACAGACAACACAACACTATCCAGTAACACAGACAACACAACACTATCCAGTAACACAGTAACACAACACTATCCAGTAACACAGTAACATAACACTATCCAGTAATACAGACAACACTACACTATCCAGTAACACAGACAACACAACACTATCCAGTAACACAGACAATACAACTCTATCCAGTAACACAGTAACACAACACTATCCAGTAATACAGACAACACAACACTATCCAGTAACACAGTAACATAACACTATCCAGTAACACAGTAACACAACACTATCCAGTAACACAGTAACACAACACTATCCAGTAACACAGTAACACAACACTATCCAGTAACACAGTAACACAACACTATCCAGTAACACAGTAACATAACACTATCCAGTAACACAGTAACACAACACTATCCAGTAACACAGTAACACAACACTATCCAGTAACACAGTAACATAACACTATCCAGTAACACAGTAACACAACACTATCCAGTAACACAGTAACACAACACTATCCAGTAACACAGTAACATAACACTATCCAGTAACACAGTAACACAACACTATCCAGTAACACAGTAACATAACACTATCCAGTAACACAGTAACACAACACTATCCAGTAACACAGTAACACAACACTATCCAGTAACACAGTAACACTACACTATCCAGTAACACAGACAACACAACACTATCCAGTAACACAGACAATACAACACTATCCAGTAACACAGACAATACAACTCTATCCAGTAACACAGTAACACAACACTATCCAGTAATACAGACAACAACAGTTTTAACATAATGGAGTCGGAGGAGATGGCTGCCGTTTTATGGGCTTCAAACCAATTGTGCTATTGCGTTTTTTCCCGTTATTTGTAACTTATTTTGTACATAATGTTTCTGCCACCGTCTCTTATGACCAAAAAGAGCTTCTGGACATCGGAACAGAGATTACTCACCTCGTACTGGACAAGGATTCTTTCTTTAACGAGTCGGACGCGAAGAATTTACTGCAGACACCGGACAAGGTCCAAATCCCCAGCATTCGCATGAAGAAGAGACAGAGATATAGGGGTCGTAGGTCGGGGTGCCTTGGAGGTATCCGCCTCTACCATCCATTCTATTGGCCATCGTGCAATCATTGGATAATAAACTGGATGAGCTTCAATCATCACTATCCTACCAACGGAACATTAAAAACTGTAATATCTTGTGTTTCACCGAGTCGTGGCTGAACGACGACATGGATAAAATACAGCTGGCTGGATTTTCCGTACATCGGCAAGAGAGAACATGCAGCTGTCTCCGGTAAGACAAAGGGTGGCGGTCTGTGTGTATTTCTAAATAACAGCTGGTGCACGAAATCTAATACTAAGGAAGTCTCAAGGTTTTGCTCGTCTGAGGTAGAGTACCTCGTGATGAGCTGTAGACCACACCCTTTACTGAAAATGTTCATCTATATTTTTCGTAGATGTCCATTTACCACCACAAACCGATGTTGGCCTAAGACTGCACTCAACGAGTTGTATAAGGCCATGAGCAAACAGGAAAACGCTCATCCAGAGGCGGCGCTCCTAGTGGCCGGGGACTTTAATGCAGGAAAACTTAAATCCATTTGACCTCATTTCTACCAGCATGTCACATTTGCAACCAGAGAAAAAAAATCCTAGACCACCTTCACTCCACACACAGAGACACATACAAAGCTCTCCCTCGCCCTCCATTTGGTAAATCTGACCATCATTCTATCCTCCTGATTCCTGCTTACAAGCAAAAACTAAAGCAGGAAGCACCAGTGACTCGCTCAATACGGAAGTGGTCAGATGACTCTACTAAGCTACAGGACTGTTTTTCTAGCACAGACTGGAATGTTTTCTGGGATTCTTCCAATGGCATTGAGGAGTACACCACATCAGTCATCGGCTTCATCAATAAGTGCATGGATGACGTCGTCCCCACAGTGACCGTACGTACATTCCCCAACCAGAAGCCATAGATTACAGGCAACATCTGCACTGAGCTAAAGGCTAGAGCTGCCGCTTTCAAGGGGCAGTACTCTAACCCGGACGCTTATAAGAAATCCCGCTATGCCCTCCAAACCATCAAACAGGCAAAATGTCAATACAGGACTAAGATTGAATAATACTACACCGACTCCGACGCTCGTAGACCACCAACGGTCAGATAGGGACCCTATTCCAACTAAACTACTGATAGAGCTGCTTCCTGTGCTTGGCCAATGTATATTGAACATAATAAATGGCTCCCTATCCACCAAATGTGTACCAAACTCACTAAAAGTGGCAGCAATAAAGCCTCTCTTGAAAAAGCCAAACCTTGACCCAGAAAATGTAAAAAAACGATTGACATATATAAAAAAAATGCAAACTGCCTTCCTGAGGACAAATAATGTATACGAAATGCTTCAGTCTGGTTTTAGACCCCAGTATAGTACTGAGACTGCACTCAGGTGGTAAATTACCTTTTAATGGCGTCAGACCAAGGCTGTCCAAATGCTGCTTTTGACACCATCGATCAGCACATTCTTTTGGAGAGATTGGAAACCATAATTGGTCTACACGGACATGTTCTGGCCTGGTTTAGGTCTTATCTGTCGGAACACAGCCAATATGCTGTGATAATGTATTAGGCCTACTGCCCAAACCTCATTCCTACAAAACTGTTTGTGTTCATGTAAAAAAGAAATGTGAGCAGTACATCTCAGCTTGCTTTTTGACTGCGAAAGTGATCTTGACTGACCACTGCTTTACTCAGTACTTTGTTGAAGCACCTTTGGCAGCGATTACAGCATCGAGTCTTCTTGGGTATGACGCTACAAGCTTGGCACACCTGTATTTGGGGAGATTCTCCCCTTCTCTGCAGATCCTCTCAAGCTCTGTCAGGTTGGATGTGAAGCGTTGTTGCACTTATTTTCAGGTCTCTCCAAAGATGTTCAATTGGGTTCGAGTTCGGGCTCTTGCTGGGCCACACAAGGACATTCAGAGACTTGTCACAAAGCCACTCCTGCGTTGTCTTGGTCGTGTGTTTAGGGTTGTTGTCCTGATGGAAGGTGAGCCTTCGACCCAGTCTGAGTTCCTGAGTGCTCTGCAGTAGGTTTTCATCAAGGATCTCCCTGTACTTTGCTCCGTTCATCTTTGCCTTAATCCTGACTAGTCTCCCAGTCTCTGCCGCTAAAAAACATCCCCACAGCACCATGCTCCTGCCACCACCATGCTTCACCATACGGATGGTACCAGGTTTACTTCAGACTTGACGCTTGACATTCAGGCCAAAGAGATCAATCTTGGTTTCATCAGGTCTGATGAAACCAAGGTCTGATGAAAACAAGGTCTGAGAATCTTAAGGTGCCTTTTGGCAAACTCCAAGCAAGCTGTCATGCGCCTTTTACTGAGGAGTGGCTTCCGTCTGGCCAATCTACCATAAAGGCCTGATTGGAGGAGTGCTGCAGATATGGTTGTCCTTCTAAAAGGTTCTCCCATCTCCACAGAGGACCTCAGAGTGACCATCGGGTTCTTGGTCACCTCCCTGACCAAGGCCCTTCTTGGGCAGGAAGAGTCTTGGTGCTTCTACAGGCTCTAGGAAGATTGCTCAGTTTGGCCGGGCAGCCAGCTCTAGGAAGAGTCTTGGTGGTTCCAAACTTCTTCCATTTAAGAATGATGGAGGCCGTTGTGTTCTTGGGGACCTTCAATGCTGCAGAAATGTTTTGGTACCCTTCCCCAGATCTGTGCCTCGACACAATCCTGTCTCGGAGCTCTACGGACAATTCCTTCGACAATTCCTGTCAACTGTGGGAACTTTTATATAGACAAGTGTGTGCCTTTCTAAATCATGTCCAATAAATTGAATTGACCACAGGTGGACTCAAGGAAACATCTCAAGGATGAACCATGGAAACAGGATGCACCTGAGCTCAATTATGTAAATAAGGTATTTCTGTTTTACATTTTTAATACACTTGCTAAAACTTCTAAAAGCCAGTTTTGTCATAATGGGGTATTGAGTGTAGATTGTCATAATGGGGTATTGAGTGTAGATTGTCATAATGGGGTATTGAGTGTAGATTGTCATAATGGGGTATTGTGTGTAGATTGTCATAATGGGGTATTGAGTGTAGATTGTCATAATGGGGTATTGTGTGTAGATTGTCATAATGGGGTATTGTGTGTAGATTGTCATAATGGGGTATTGAGTGTAGATTGTCATAATGGGGTATTGAGTGTAGATTGTCATAATGGGGTATTGTGTGTAGATTGTCATAATGGGGTATTGAGTGTAGATTGTCATAATGGGGTATTGAGTGTAGATTGTCATAATGGGGTATTGAGTGTAGATTGTCATAATGGGGTATTGAGTGTAGATTGTCATAATGGGGTATTGAGTGTAGATTGTCATAATGGGGTATTGAGTGTAGATTGTCATAATGGGGTATTGAGTGTAGATTGTCATAATGGGGTATTGAGTGTAGATTGTCATAATGGGGTATTGTGTGTAGATTGTCATAATGGGGTATTGAGTGTAGATTGTCATAATGGGGTATTGAGTGTAGATTGTCATAATGGGGTATTGTGTGTAGATTGTCATAATGGGGTATTGAGTGTAGATTGTCATAATGGGGTATTGTGTGTAGATTGTCATAATGGGGTATTGTGTGTAGATTGTCATAATGGGGTATTGAGTGTAGATTGTCATAATGGGGTATTGAGTGTAGATTGTCATAATGGGGTATTGTGTGTAGATTGTCATAATGGGGTATTGTGTGTAGATTGTCATAATGGGGTATTGAGTGTAGATTGTCATAATGGGGTATTGAGTGTAGATTGTCATAATGGGGTATTGAGTGTAGATTGTCATAATGGGGTATTGAGTGTAGATTGTCATAATGGGGTATTGAGTGTAGATTGTCATAATGGGGTATTGAGTGTAGATTGTCATAATGGGGTATTGAGTGTAGATTGTCATAATGGGGTATTGTGTGTAGATTGTCATAATGGGGTATTGAGTGTAGATTGTCATAATGGGGTATTGAGTGTAGATTGTCATAATGGGGTATTGTGTGTAGATTGTCATAATGGGGTATTGAGTGTAGATTGTCATAATGGGGTATTGTGTGTAGATTGTCATAATGGGGTATTGTGTGTAGATTGTCATAATGGGGTATTGAGTGTAGATTGTCATAATGGGGTATTGAGTGTAGATTGTCATAATGGGGTATTGTGTGTAGATTGTCATAATGGGGTATTGTGTGTAGATTGTCATAATGGGGTATTGAGTGTAGATTGTCATAATGGGGTATTGAGTGTAGATTGTCATAATGGGGTATTGAGTGTAGATTGTCATAATGGGGTATTGTGTGTAGATTGTCATAATGGGGTATTGTGTGTAGATTGTCATAATGGGGTATTGAGTGTAGATTGTCATAATGGGGTATTGAGTGTAGATTGTCATAATGGGGTATTGAGTGTAGATTGTCATAATGGGGTATTGAGTGTAGATTGTCATAATGGGGTATTGAGTGTAGATTGTCATAATGGGGTATTGAGTGTAGATTGTCATAATGGGGTATTGAGTGTAGATTGTCATAATGGGGTATTGAGTGTAGATTGTCATAATGGGGTATTGTGTGTAGATTGTCATAATGGGGTATTGAGTGTAGATTGTCATAATGGGGTATTGAGTGTAGATTGTCATAATGGGGTATTGTGTGTAGATTGTCATAATGGGGTATTGAGTGTAGATTGTCATAATGGGGTATTGTGTGTAGATTGTCATAATGGGGTATTGTGTGTAGATTGTCATAATGGGGTATTGTGTGTAGATTGTCATAATGGGGTATTGTGTGTAGATTGTCATAATGGGGTATTGAGTGTAGATTGTCATAATGGGGTATTGTGTGTAGATTGTCATAATGGGGTATTGTGTGTAGATTGTCATAATGGGGTATTGTGTGTAGATTGTCATAATGGGGTATTGTGTGTAGATTGTCATAATGGGGTATTGAGTGTAGATTGTCATAATGGGGTATTGTGTGTAGATTGTCATAATGGGGTATTGAGTGTAGATTGTCATAATGGGGTATTGAGTGTAGATTGTCATAATGGGGTATTGAGTGTAGATTGTCATAATGGGGTATTGAGTGTAGATTGTCATAATGGGGTATTGTGTGTAGATTGTCATAATGGGGTATTGAGTGTAGATTGTCATAATGGGGTATTGTGTGTAGATTGTCATAATGGGGTATTGAGTGTAGATTGTCATAATGGGGTATTGAGTGTAGATTGTCATAATGGGGTATTGAGTGTAGATTGCTGAGGACATTTCTTTTATTTTGAGGAGGACATTCATCGGGGTCTGAATACTATGTGGACGACAAACATAAGGAAGTGGATGGCAGGAAATGTTTTTCTTTTAAACCGACAATATAGAGACGCTAGTTCTAGATCCCAAGAAACAAAGAGTTCTACTGTTGGATCTGACAATTAATCTTGATGGTTGTACAGTCGTCTCAAATAAAACTGTGAAGAACATCTGCATTACTCTGGACCCTGATCTCTCTTTTGACAAACATATCAATAATATTTCACCGACAGATTTTTTCCATCTTCGTAACACTGCAAAAATATGAAAGAAATGATCTTCCTATCCGATTTGCGTCCCCTCGGGCTCGTGCTGTGGAGGAGATCTTCGTGGGCTACACTCGGCCTTGTCTCAGGTAGTCAGTTGGTGGTCTGTTGATATCCCTCTAGTGGTGTGGGGGCTATACTCAGCCTTGTCTCAGGGTAGTCAGTTGGTGGTCTGTTGATATCCCTCTAGTGGTGTGGGGGCTATACTCAGCCTTGTCTCAGGTAGTCAGTTGGTGGTCTGTTGATATCCCTCTAGTGGTGTGGGGGCTATACTCAGCCTTGTCTCAGGTAGTCAGTTGGTGGTCTGTTGATATCCCTCTAGTGGTGTGGGGGCTATACTCAGCCTTGTCTCAGGTAGTCAGTTGGTGGTCTGTTGATATCCCTCTAGTGGTGTGGGGGCTATACTCAGCCTTGTCTCAGGTAGTCAGTTGGTGGTCTGTTGATATCCCTCTAGTGGTGTGGAGGCTATACTCAGCCTTGTCAGGTACAGTAATGAGTCTTCAGACTGTCAGGTACAGTAATGTCTTCAGACTGTCAGGTACAGTAGTGTCTTCAGACTGTCACGTACAGTAATGTGTCTTCAGACTGTCAGGTACAGTAATGTCTTCAGATTGTCAGGTACAGTAGTGTCTTCAGACTGTCACGTACAGTAATGTGTCTTCAGACTGTCACATATAGTAATGTCTTCTGACTGTCAGGTACAGTAATGTCTTCAGACTGTCAGGTACAGTAATGTCTTCAGACTGTCACATATAGTAATGTCTTCTGACTGTCAGGTACAGTAATGTCTTCAGACTGTCACATATAGTAATGTCTTCAGACTGTCACATATAGTAATGTCTTCAGACTGTCAGGTACAGTAATGTCTTCAGATTGTCAGGTACAGTAATGTCTTCAGACTGTCACATATAGTAATGTCTTCTGACTGTCAGGTACAGTAATGTCTTCAGACTGTCACATATAGTAATGTCTTCAGACTGTCACATATAGTAATGTCTTCAGACTGTCAGGTACAGTAATGTCTTCAGATTGTCAGGTACAGTAATGTCTTCAGACTGTCACATATAGTAATGTCTTCAGATTGTCAGGTACAGTAATGTCTTCAGACTGTCACATATAGTAATGTCTTCAGACTGTCTTGTACAGTAAGGTGTTGATAATGATCATGTAATTGCATCAAGATTCCATCCATCAAAGTAGACTAGTGAGTAATTCCCTGAAATACAGTCGCTTGTCTTGTTTGCAGCGAAGTTTAAAGAAAAGGCAGCCATTCTAAACAGCATTGCCACGGGGACAGCCAAGACAGACAAACCTGAGACGGACTCAAAGGAAAGAGGAGATATTCTGACTCGTCGAGATGGTGGATATACACTGAGAGTACAAAACATTAAGAACACCTGCTCTTTCCATGACCTAGGCTGACCAGGTGAATCCAGGTGAAAGATGTGATCCCTTATTGATGTCACCTGTTAAATCCTCTTCATTCAGTGTAGATGAAGGGGAGGAGACGGGGTTAAAGACAGGTTTAACCCTTGAGACAATGGAGACATGGATTGTGTATGTGTGTGCCATTCAGAGGGTGAATGGGCAAGACAAAATATTTAACTGACAGTTTGAGAGTTTCAAGAACTGCAACACTGCTGGATTTTTCACACTCATCAGTTTCCCGTGTGTATCAAGAATAGTCCACCACCCAAAGGACATCCACCCAGCTTGACACAATTGAGGCTGTTCTGAGGGCAAAGGGGAGGGTTGGGGGGGACAACTCAATATTAGGAAGTTGTTCCTAATGTTTTGTTCACTCCGTGTGTGGCAGATGAGGATCTGTAAAACTCACTCCTCAGTCTGAAGTGTCTCCACTAGGTGGTGCAACTGGGTAAGACGCTTCAGGAGGGCGGTCACGTGTGTTTGCGATGCAGAGGTCCTGGGTTTGACCCTCGGTATGAGCTGAATCAGGACGAAGCGGTACTTACTAAGAAAGCAGGTGGAGCTTTTGTCCTCTGGATAAACATTTTCTGCTGTAGGAGAGCCTTGGATCAAATCAAATCAAATTTTATTTGTCACATACACATGGTTAGCAGATGTTAATGCGAGTGTAGCGAAATGCTTGTGCTTCTAGTTCCGACCATGCAGTAGTATCTAACAAGTAATCTAACAAATTCACAACAACTACCTTATACACACAAGAGTAAAGGAATGAATACGAGTATGTACATATAAATATATGGATGAGCGATTGCTGACCGGCATAGGCAAGATGCAGTAGATGGTATGGAGTACAGTATATACACATATATATATGAGATGAGTAATGTAGGACATGTAAACATTATATAAATGGCATTGTTTAAAGTGGCTAGTGATACATTATTTCATCCAATTATAATTATTAAAGTGGTTAGAGATTTGAGTCGATGGCTGAACGGCATAGGCAAGATTCAGTAGATGGTTTAGAGTACAGTGTATACATTTGATATGAGTATGTCGGATATGTAAACATTATATACAAAATTGTTTAAAGTGGCTAGTGATACATTGTTACATCCAATTCCTATGTTTAAAGTGGCTAGAGATTTAAGTCAGTATGTTGGCAGCAGCCACTCAATGTTAGTGATGGCTGTTTAACAGTCTGATGGCCTTGAGGTAGAAACTGTTTTTCAGTCTCTCGGTCCCAGCTTTGATGCACCTGTACTGACCTCGCCTTCTGGATGATAGCGGGGTGAACAGGCAGTGGCTCGGATGGTTGTTGTCCTTGATGATCTTTTTGGCCTTTCTGTGACATCGGGTGGTGTAGGTGTCCTGGAGGGCAGGTAGTTTGCCCCCGGTGATGCGTTGTGCAATCCTCACTACCCACTGGAGAGCCTTACGGTTGTGGGCGGAGCAGTTGCCGTACCAGGCGGTGATACAGCCCGACAGGATGCTCTCGATTGTGCATCTGTAGAAGTTTGTGAGTGATTTTGGTGACAAGCCGAATTTCTTCAGCCTCCTGAGGTTGAAGAGGCGCTGTTGCGCCTTCTTCACCACGCTGTCTGTGTGGGTGGACCAATTCAGTTTGTCCGTGATGTGTACGCCGAGGAACTTAAAACTTTCCACCTTCTCCACTACTGTCCCGTCGATGTGGATAGAGGGGTGCTCCTTCTCCTGTTTCCTGAAGTCCACAATCATCTCCTTTGTTTTGTTGACGTTGAGTGAGAGGTTATTTTCCTGACACCACACTCCGAGGGCCCTCACCTCCTCCCTGTAGGCCATCTCGTCGTGTTGGACCATGAAATCATACATGAAAATCCATTACAACTCTCTGGTTTTGTCTTTGTCCAGGCACACAATAGAGTATAACCATCATGTTCCCTCTTACTAATGGCAATTATTGCTAATTTACCTTGAATTGAAAGAAGAGTAGACAGATTGATAACCCCCTAGAATGACTCCATTAGACTCCTGAACATCTATTTGCATTGCCCCCCCCCTCTTTTACGCTGCTGCTACTCTCTGTTATTATCTATACATAGTCACTATAATAACTCTACCTACATGTACATATTACCTCAATTACCTCGACTAACCGGTGCCCCTGCACACTGACTGTATCAGGTACCCCCTGTATATAGCCTCACTAGTGTTATTTTACTGATGCTCTTTAATTATTTAACTATTTGTTACTTTTATTTCTTCTTCTTATTATTTTTTTTGTATTTTTTTTTTACTGCATTGTTGGTTAAGTGTATGTAAGTAAGCATTTCACTGTAAGGTCCACACCTGTTGTATTCAGCATTTCACTGTAAGGTCTACACCTGTTGTATTCAGCATTTCACTGTAAGGTCTACACCTGTTGTATTCAGCATTTCACTGTAAGGTCTACACCTGTTGTATTCAGCATTTCACTGTAAGGTCCACACCTGTTGTATTCAGCATTTCACTGTCAGGTCTACACCTGTTGTATTCAGCATTTCACTGTGAGGTCTACACCTGTTGTATTCAGCATTTCACTGTAAGGTCTACACCTGTTGTATTCAGCATTTCACTGTAAGGTCCACACCTGTTGTATTCAGCATTTCACTGTAAGGTCTACACCTGTTGTATTCAGCATTTCACTGTAAGGTCCACACCTGTTGTATTCAGCATTTCACTGTAAGGTCTACACCTGTTGTATTCAGCATTTCACTGTAAGGTCTACACCTGTTGTATTCAGCATTTCACTGTAAGGTCTACACCTGTTGTATTCAGCATTTCACTGTAAGGTCTACACCTGTTGTATTCAGCATTTCACTGTAAGGTCCACACCTGTTGTATTCAGCATTTCACTGTAAGGTCTACACCTGTTGTATTCAGCATTTCACTGTAAGGTCCACACCTGTTGTATTCAGCATTTCACTGTAAGGTCTACACCTGTTGTATTCAGCATTTCACTGTAAGGTCCACACCTGTTGTATTCAGCATTTCACTGTAAGGTCTACACCTGTTGTATTCAGCATTTCACTGTAAGGTCTACACCTGTTGTATTCAGCATTTCACTGTAAGGTCCACACCTGTTGTATTCAGCATTTCACTGTAAGGTCCACACCTGTTGTATTCAGCATTTCACTGTAAGGTCCACACCTGTTGTATTCAGCATTTCACTGTAAGGTCCACACCTGTTGTATTCAGCATTTCACTGTAAGGTCTACACCTGTTGTATTCAGCATTTCACTGTAAGGTCTACACCTGTTGTATTCAGCATTTCACTGTAAGGTCTACACCTGTTGTATTCAGCATTTCACTGTAAGGTCCACACCTGTTGTATTCAGCATTTCACTGTAAGGTCTACACCTGTTGTATTCAGCATTTCACTGTAAGGTCCACACCTGTTGTATTCAGCATTTCACTGTAAGGTCTACACCTGTTGTATTCAGCATTTCACTGTAAGGTCCACACCTGTTGTATTCAGCATTTCACTGTAAGGTCTACACCTGTTGTATTCAGCATTTCACTGTAAGGTCCACACCTGTTGTATTCAGCATTTCACTGTAAGGTCTACACCTGTTGTATTCAGCATTTCACTGTAAGGTCCACACCTGTTGTATTCAGCATTTCACTGTAAGGTCCACACCTGTTGTATTCAGCATTTCACTGTAAGGTCTACACCTGTTGTATTCAGCATTTCACTGTAAGGTCTACACCTGTTGTATTCAGCATTTCACTGTAAGGTCTACACCTGTTGTATTCAGCATTTCACTGTGAGGTCCACACCTGTTGTATTCAGCATTTCACTGTGAGGTCTACACCTGTTGTATTCAGCATTTCACTGTAAGGTCCACACCTGTTGTATTCAGCATCTCACTGTGAGGTCTACACCTGTTGTATTCAGCATTTCACTGTGAGGTCTACACCTGTTGTATTCAGCATTTCACTGTGAGGTCTACACCTGTTGTATTCAGCATTTCACTGTGAGGTCTACACCTGTTGTATTCAGCATTTCACTGTAAGGTCTACACCTGTTGTATTCAGCATTTCACTGTGAGGTCTACACCTGTTGTATTCAGCATTTCACTGTAAGGTCTACACCTGTTGTATTCAGCATTTCACTGTAAGGTCTACACCTGTTGTATTCAGCATTTCACTGTGAGGTCTACACCTGTTGTATTCAGCATCTCACTGTGAGGTCTACACCTGTTGTATTCAGCATTTCACTGTGAGGTCTACACCTGTTGTATTCAGCATTTCACTGTGAGGTCTACACCTGTTGTATTCAGCATTTCACTGTAAGGTCTACACCTGTTGTATTCAGCATTTCACTGTAAGGTCTACACCTGTTGTATTCAGCATTTCACTGTAAGGTCTACACCTGTTGTATTCAGCATTTCACTGTAAGGTCTACACCTGTTGTATTCAGCATTTCACTGTAAGGTCTACACCTGTTGTATTCAGCATTTCACTGTGAGGTCTACACCTGTTGTATTCAGCATCTCACTGTAAGGTCCACACCTGTTGTATTCAGCATTTCACTGTAAGGTCTACACCTGTTGTATTCAGCATTTCACTGTAAGGTCTACACCTGTTGTATTCAGCATTTCACTGTAAGGTCTACACCTGTTGTATTCAGCATTTCACTGTAAGGTCTACACCTGTTGTATTCAGCATTTCACTGTAAGGTCTACACCTGTTGTATTAAGCATTTCACTGTGAGGTCTACACCTGTTGTATTCAGCATTTCACTGTAAGGTCCACACCTGTTGTATTCAG
Organism: Brachymystax lenok tsinlingensis; assembly: GCA_030435695.1. Lineage (NCBI taxonomy): Eukaryota > Metazoa > Chordata > Actinopteri > Salmoniformes > Salmonidae > Brachymystax > Brachymystax lenok. The sequence goes on along the minus strand of CM059818.1, from coordinate 56,061,818 downwards.
CATTTCACGGTAAGGTCCACACCTGTTGTATTCAGCATTTCACTGTGAGGTCTACACCTGTTGTATTCAGCATTTCACTGTGAGGTCTACACCTGTTGTATTCAGCATTTCACTGTAAGGTCCACACCTGTTGTATTCAGCATCTCACTGTGAGGTCTACACCTGTTGTATTCAGCATTTCACTGTGAGGTCTACACCTGTTGTATTCAGCATTTCACTGTGAGGTCTACACCTGTTGTATTCAGCATTTCACTGTGAGGTCTACACCTGTTGTATTCAGCATTTCACTGTGAGGTCTACACCTGTTGTATTCAGCATTTCACTGTGAGGTCTACACCTGTTGTATTCAGCATTTCACTGTAAGGTCTACACCTGTTGTATTCAGCATTTCACTGTAAGGTCTACACCTGTTGTATTCAGCATTTCACTGTGAGGTCTACACCTGTTGTATTCAGCATTTCACTGTGAGGTCTACACCTGTTGTATTCAGCATTTCACTGTAAGGTCTACACCTGTTGTATTCAGCATTTCACTGTGAGGTCTACACCTGTTGTATTCAGCATTTCACTGTAAGGTCTACACCTGTTGTATTCAGCATTTCACTGTAAGGTCTACACCTGTTGTATTCAGCATTTCACTGTAAGGTCTACACCTGTTGTATTCAGCATTTCACTGTAAGGTCTACACCTGTTGTATTCAGCATTTCACTGTAAGGTCTACACCTGTTGTATTCAGCATTTCACTGTGAGGTCTACACCTGTTGTATTCAGCATCTCACTGTAAGGTCCACACCTGTTGTATTCAGCATTTCACTGTAAGGTCTACACCTGTTGTATTCAGCATTTCACTGTAAGGTCCACACCTGTTGTATTCAGCATTTCACTGTAAGGTCTACACCTGTTGTATTCAGCATTTCACTGTAAGGTCTACACCTGTTGTATTCAGCATTTCACTGTAAGGTCTACACCTGTTGTATTAAGCATTTCACTGTGAGGTCTACACCTGTTGTATTCAGCATTTCACTGTAAGGTCCACACCTGTTGTATTCAGCATTTCACGGTAAGGTCCACACCTGTTGTATTCAGCATTTCACTGTGAGGTCTACACCTGTTGTATTCAGCATTTCACTGTAAGGTCTACACCTGTTGTATTCAGCATTTCACTGTGAGGTCTACACCCTGTTGTATTCAGCATTTCACTGTGAGGTCTACAACTGTTGTATTCAGCATTTCACTGTAAGGTCTACACCTGTTGTATTCAGCATTTCACTGTGAGGTCTACACCTGTTGTATTCAGCATTTCACTGTGAGGTCTACACCTGTTGTATTCAGCATTTCACTGTAAGGTCTACACCTGTTGTATTCAGCATTTCACTGTAAGGTCTACACCTGTTGTATTCAGCATTTCACTGTAAGGTCTACACCTGTTGTATTCAGCATTTCACTGTGAGGTCTACACCTTTTGTATTCAGCATTTCACTGTAAGGTCTACACCTGTTGTATTCAGCATTTCACTGTGAGGTCTACACCTGTTGTATTCAGCATCTCACTGTGAGGTCTACACCTGTTGTATTCAGCATCTCACTGTGAGGTCTACACCCTGTTGTATTCAGCATTTCACTGTAAGGTCTACAACTGTTGTATTCAGCATTTCACTGTAAGGTCTACACCTGTTGTATTCAGCATTTCACTGTGAGGTCTACACCTGTTGTATTCAGCATTTCACTGTGAGGTCTACACCCTGTTGTATTCAGCATTTCACTGTAAGGTCTACAACTGTTGTATTCAGCATTTCACTGTAAGGTCTACACCTGTTGTATTCAGCATTTCACTGTGAGGTCTACACCCTGTTGTATTCAGCATTTCACTGTAAGGTCTACACCTGTTGTATTCAGCATTTCACTGTAAGGTCTACACCTGTTGTATTCAGCATTTCACTGTAAGGTCCACACCTGTTTTATTCAGCATTTCACTGTAAGGTCCACACCTGTTTTATTCAGCATTTCACTGTAAGGTTCCCACCTGTTGTATTCAGCATTTCACTGTGAGGTCTACACCTGTTGTATTCAGCATTTCACTGTAAGGTCTACATCTGTTGTATTCAGCATTTCACTGTGAGGTCTCCACCTGTTGTATTCGTCGCATGTGACGAATAACATTTGATTTGATTTTGATTTGAATGTAAGGCCGGGGGGATGGTTCTACCAAGCTAAAATAGGGAATTGTTTTAAGGTGGTCACACCAAGGATACGCCCGGGGGGAGGCTTCTTCCAAGCTAACATAGGGAATTGTTTTAAGGTGGTCACACCAAGGATACGCCCGGGGGAGGGTTCTTCCAAGCTAACATAGGGAATTGTTTTAAGGTGGTCACACCAAGGATACGCCAGGGAGGGTTCTTCCAAGCTAACATAGGGAATTGTTTTAAGGTGGTCACACCAAGGATACGCCCGGGGGAGGGTTCTTCCAAGCTAACATAGGGAATTGTTTTAAGGTGGTCACACCAAGTATACGCCCGGGGGAGGGTTCTTCCAAGCTAACATAGGGAATTGTTTTAAGGTGGTCACACCAAGGATACGCCAGGGGGAGGGTTCTTCCAAGCTAACATAGGGAATTGTTTTAAGGTGGTCACACCAAGGATACGCCCGGGGGAGGGTTCTTCCAAGCTAACATAGGGAATTGTTTTAAGGTGGTCACACCAAGGATACGCCCGGAGGAGGGTTCTTCCAAGCTAACATAGGGAATTGTTTTAAGGTGGTCACACCAAGTATACGCCCGGGGGAGGGTTCTTCCAAGCTAACATAGGGAATTGTTTTAAGGTGGTCACACCAAGGATACGCCAGGGGGAGGGTTTTTCCAAGCTAACATAGGGAATTGTTTTAAGGTGGTCACACCAAGGATCCTTTAGCTATTTCATTTAGAATTTTAGATCACCTTATATTAAAAAACAATATACATTACCTGTCAAAGTTTGGACACACCTACTCATTCAAGGGTTTTTCTTTATTTTTACTATTTTCTACATTGTAGAATAATAGTGAAGACATCAAAACTATGAAATAACACATATGGAATGTAGTAACCAAATAAATGTTTAAAAAAATGAAAGTATATTATATATTTGAGATTCTTCAAAGTAGCCATCCTTTGCCTTGACGACAGCTTTGCACACTCTTGTAATTCTCAACCAGCGTCATGAGATGGGAACCTGGAATGCATTTCAATTAACAGGCGTGCCTTCTTAAAAGTTCATTTGTGGAATTTCTTCCCTTCTTAATGCGTTTGAGCCAATCAGTTGTGTTGTGACAAGGTAGGGTGGTATACAGAGGATAGCCCTATTTGGTAAAAGACCAAGTCCATATTATGGCAAGAACAGCTCAAATAAGCAAAGAGAAACGACAGTCCATCATTACTTTAAGACATGACACCTCAGATTGCAGCCCAAAGAAATGCTTCACAGAGTTCAAGTAATGGACACATCTCAACATTAACTGATCAGAGGAGACTGTGTGAATTAGGCCTTCAGGCCTTGCTGCAAAGAAACCACTATTAAAGGACACCAATAATAAGAAGAGACTTGCTTGGGCCAAGAATCTTGAGCAATGGACATTAGAGAAGTGGAAATCTGTCCTTTGGACTGATGAGTCCAAATTTGAGATTTTTGGTTCCAACTGCCGTGTCTTTGTGAGACGCAGAGTAGGTGAACAGATGATCTCCGCATGTGTGGTTCCCACCGTGAAGCATGGAGGAGGAGGTGTGATGGTGCTTTGCTGTTGACACTGTCAGTGATTTATTTAGAATTCAAGGCACACTTAACCAGCATGGCTACAACAGCATTCTGCAGCGATATGCCATCCCATCTGGTTTGCACTTAGTGGGACTATCATTGACCCAAAACACACCTCCAGGACAATGACCCAAAACACACCTCCAGGCTGTTTAAGGGCTATTTGACCAAGAAGGAGAATGATGGAGTGCTCCATCAGATGACCAGCCTCTACAACCAACCAACCTCAACTCAATTGAGATGGTTTGGGATGAGTTGGACCGCACAGTGAAGGAAAAGCAGCCAAGAAGTGCTCAGCATATGTGGGAACACCTTCAAGACTGTTGGAAAATCATTCCTCATGAAGCTGGTTGAGAGAATGCCAAGAGTGTGCAAAGCTGTCATTCATGCAAAGGGTGGCTACTTTGAAGAATCTCAAATTTGGAATTTGCCAAAAGGCACCTAAAGGACTCTCAGACCATGAGAAACAAGATTCTCTGGTATGATGAAACCAATATTGAACTTCATTGTCCTGAAAGCCAAGCATCACGTCTGGAGGAAACCTGGCACCATCCCTACGGTGAAGCATGGAGGTGGCAGCATCGTGCTGTGGGGATGTTTTTCAGCGGCAGGAACCGTTCGGACACTACAGATTCTCGGGATGCCTCATGGTCTTACAAACATTGCTGTAACTCGGCCACCATCCACCTCAGACGCGGAAGGCTGACATAAGCGGCTGCTATGGATTGAGACGCAGCTCATGCAAAAAATACATATCTCTATCTTAAACTGATGAATTTTGATGGGTATCCTTTTATTATTATGCTAATTAGATTCCAGCGGAGAGGCAGACATCGACTCTAGGGGGTTTTTAATACGGAAATTCCCACATATGATGTTTGAGTTGGTTGAGTGGTACGGAGTCAGTGAACTGGTAGGATAGTGCTGCTGCTGTTGTTGTTGTTCTGACCAGCCTTTACCATCTGTTGTCCAGACAAAGAACCAGCCGTCCCTGCACCCCCAGCCTCCCCAGGCCCAGTTCCAGCCCCGGGCCCAGCCCCTGCTCCAGCCCCAGCCAAGGAGGAGGAGACGAAGGAGGAGAAGAAGGAGCAGCCAGAGGGTCAGATGGTACGAGGTGATGACAACACACTTCCTATCAATACATAAAGTACATCACTAGTGGGACTCAAGGTAACATCTCCATCTCTCTCTCCCTCCCTCCCCCTCTCTTCCCCTCTCTCTCACTCTGTCTCTCGTTCTCCATCTCTCTATCTCCCCCTGACCTCTCTCTCTCCCTCCCTCCCCTCTCTTCCCCTCTCTCTCACTCTGTCTCTCGTTCTCCATCTCTCTATCTCCCCCTGACCTCTCTCTCTCCCTCCCTCCCCCTCTCTTCCCCTCTCTCTCACTCTGTCTCTCGTTCTCCATCTCTCTATCTCCCCCTGACCTCTCTCTCTCCCTCTCTCCCCCTCTCTTCCCCTCTCTCTCACTCTGTCTCTCGTTCTCCATCTCTCTATCTCCCCCTGACCTCTCTCTCTCCCTCCCTCCCCCTCTCTTCCCCTCTCTCTCACTCTGTCTCTCGTTCTCCATCTCTCTCTCTATCTCCCCCTGACCTCTCTCTCTCCCTCCCCCTCTCTTCCCCTCTCTCTCACTCTGTCTCTCGTTCTCCATCTCTCTCTCTATCTCCCCCTGACCCCTCTCTCTCACTCTGTCTCTCGTTCTCCATCTCTCTATCTCTCTCCCCCTGACCTCCCCTCTCTCCCTCCATCCCTCACTCCTCCTCTCTCTCTCTCGCTCTCTGTCTCTCCTTCACCTACTCCTTTTACTTCTTCCTCCCTCTCTTGCTCTCGCTCTCTCTCTCTCCCAACCTCCCTCCCTCTCTCTCTCCCTCTCTCTCTCCCTCTCCCTCCCCCTTCCTTCCTTATAGGAGGACAAATCAGGAGCAGTTGGTTCGTCTTGTAGTGAGGATGATGATGATGATGATGACGACGACAGTGATGAAGATAGTTCTGATGAGGAAAGTTCTGATGAAGATGATGAAGATGATGATGATGAAGAAGATAACGATGATGACGATGAGGAAGATGAGGATCTTGATGATAATGACAAGCCTCTGTCTTTGGTGTGGCCGGACACCAGACGCAAACAGGCCACCTATCTGTTCCTCCTGCCAATAGTCTTCCCTCTGTGGCTCACCGTGCCCGACGTCCGTAACCCGGTAAGGCCCACACACCCACCCACACACATACACACACACACACACCCACCCACACACCCACCCACCCACACACACCCACACACACCCACCCACACACACACACACATACGCACACACACACACACACACACACACCCAGACGCACACACACAACCGAGTAAAGAGCAAATAACACTGTAAAGACAGCACGTTAAGTATTTAGGGAAGAAGTGAAAATGGACAATGGACAGCAATGATCAGGTCAACTGAAGTACTGATGGAACTAGTGAACTGATGGAACTAGTGAACTGATGGAACTAGTGGAACTGATGGAACTAATGGAACTGATGGAACTGATGGAACTGATGGAACTAGTGAACTGATGGAACTAGTGAACTGATGGAACTAGTGGAACTGATGGAACTAATGGAACTGATGGAACTGATGGAACTGATGGAACTAGTGAACTGATGGAACTAGTGAACTGATGGAACTAGTGGAACTGATGGAACTAATGGAACTGATGGAACTGATGGAACTGATGGAACTAGTGAACTGATGGAACTAGTGAAGCTGATGGAACTAGTGAAGCTGATGAAACTAGTGGAACTGATGGAACTAATGGAACTGATGGAACTGATTGAACTAATGCAACTGATGGAACTCGAGGAACTGATGGAACTAGTGGAACTGATGGAACTAGTGGACTGATGGAACTAGTGAAGCTGATGGAACTAATGGAACTGATGGAACTGATGGAACTAATGGAACTGATGGAACTGATGGAACTAGTGAACTGATGGAACTAGTGAAGCTGATGGAACTAGTGGAACTGATGGAACTAATGGAACTGATGGAACTGATGGAACTAGTGAACTGATGGAACTAGTGAAGCTGATGGAACTAGTGGAATTGATGGAACTAATGGAACTGATGGAACTGATGGAACTAGTGAACTGATGGAACTAGTGAAGCTGATGGAACTAATGGAACTGATGGAACTAATGGAACTGATGGAACTGATGGAATCAGTGCAACTGATGGAACTCGTGGAACTGATGGAATCAGTGGAACTGATGGAACTAGTGAACTGATGGAATCAGTGAAGTTGATGGAATCAGTGGAACTGATGGAACTAATGGAACTGATGGAACTAGTGCAACTGATGGAACTCGTGAAACTGATGGAACTCGTGGAACTGATGGAACTGATGGAACTGATGGAACTAGTGGAACTGATGGAACTAGTGGAACTGATGGAACTAGTGCAACTGATGGAACTAGTGGAACTGATGGAACAAGTGGAACTGATGGAACTAGTGGAACTGATGGAACAAGTGGAACTGATGGAACAAGTGGAACTTATGGAACAGGTGGAACAGGTGGAACTGATGGAACAAGTGGAACTGATGGAACTAGTGGAACTGATGGAGCTAGTGGAACTCGTGGAACTGATGGAACTGATGGAACTAGTGGAACTGATGGAACTAGTGAAACTGATGGAACTGATGGAACTAGTGGAACTGATGGAACTAGTGGAACTGACGGTACTGGTGGAACTGATGGAACTGATGGCACTGATGGAACAAGTGGAACTAATGGAACAAGTGGAAATGATGGATCTGATGGAACAGGTGGAACTAGTGGAACTGATTGAACAAGTGGAACTGATGGAACTGATGGAAATAAAAACTGATGGAACTAGTGAACTGATGGAACTAGTGAAGCTGATGGAACTAGTGAAGCTGATGGAACTACTGGAACTGATGGAACTAATGGAACTGATGGAACTGATGGAACTAGTGCAACTGATGGAACTCGTGGAACTGATGGAACTAGTGGAACTGATGGAACTAGTGAACTGATGGAACTAGTGAAGCTGATGGAACTAGTGGAACAGGTGGAACTGATGGAACTAGTGGAACTGATGGAACTGATGGAACTAATGGAACTGATGGAACTAGTAGAACTGATGGAACTGATGGAACTAATGGAACTGATGGAACTAGTGCAACTGATGGAACTCGTGGAACTGATGGAACTAGTGAACTGATGGAACTAATGGAACTGATGGAACTGATGGAACTGATGGAACTAGTGAACTGATGGAACTAGTGAACTGATGGAACTAGTGGAACTGATGGAACTAATGGAACTGATGGAACTGATGGAACTGATGGAACTGATGGAACTAGTGCAACTGATGGAACTCGTGGAACTGATGGAACTAGTGGAACTGATGGAACTAATGGAACTGATGGAACTGATGGAACTGATGGAACTAGTGAACTGATGGAACTAGTGAACTGATGGAACTAGTGGAACTGATGGAACTAGTGGAACTGATGGAACTAATGGAACTGATGGAACTGATGGAACTGATGGAACTAGTGAACTGATGGAACTAGTGAAGCTGATGGAACTAGTGAAGCTGATGAAACTAGTGGAACTGATGGAACTAATGGAACTGATGGAACTGATTGAACTAATGCAACTGATGGAACTCGAGGAACTGATGGAACTAGTGGAACTGATGGAACTAGTGGACTGATGGAACTAGTGAAGCTGATGGAACTAATGGAACTGATGGAACTGATGGAACTAATGGAACTGATGGAACTGATGGAACTAGTGAACTGATGGAACTAGTGAAGCTGATGGAACTAGTGGAACTGATGGAACTAATGGAACTGATGGAACTGATGGAACTAGTGAACTGATGGAACTAGTGAAGCTGATGGAACTAGTGGAATTGATGGAACTAATGGAACTGATGGAACTGATGGAACTAGTGAACTGATGGAACTAGTGAAGCTGATGGAACTAATGGAACTGATGGAACTAATGGAACTGATGGAACTGATGGAACTAGTGCAACTGATGGAACTCGTGGAACTGATGGAACTAGTGGAACTGATGGAACTAGTGAACTGATGGAACTAGTGAAGTTGATGGAACTAGTGGAACTGATGGAACTAATGGAACTGATGGAACTAGTGCAACTGATGGAACTCGTGAAACTGATGGAACTCGTGGAACTGATGGAACTGATGGAACTGATGGAACTAGTGGAACTGATGGAACTAGTGGAACTGATGGAACTAGTGCAACTGATGGAACTAGTGGAACTGATGGAACAAGTGGAACTGATGGAACTAGTGGAACTGATGGAACAAGTGGAACTGATGGAACAAGTGGAACTGATGGAACAGGTGGAACAGGTGGAACTGATGGAACAAGTGGAACTGATGGAACTAGTGGAACTGATGGAGCTAGTGGAACTCGTGGAACTGATGGAACTGATGGAACTAGTGGAACTGATGGAACTAGTGAAACTGATGGAACTGATGGAACTAGTGGAACTGATGGAACTAGTGGAACTGACGGTACTGGTGGAACTGATGGAACTGATGGCACTGATGGAACAAGTGGAACTGATGGAACAAGTGGAAATGATGGATCTGATGGAACAGGTGGAACTAGTGGAACTGATTGAACAAGTGGAACTGATGGAACTGATGGAAATAAAAAAACTGATGGAACTAGTGAACTGATGGAACTAGTGAAGCTGATGGAACTAGTGAAGCTGATGGAACTACTGGAACTGATGGAACTAATGGAACTGATGGAACTGATGGAACTAGTGCAACTGATGGAACTAGTGAACTGATGGAACTAGTGAAGCTGATGGAACTAGTGGAACAGGTGGAACTGATGGAACTAGTGGAACTGATGGAACTGATGGAACTAATGGAACTGATGGAACTAGTAGAACTGATGGAACTGATGGAACTAATGGAACTGATGGAACTAGTGCAACTGATGGAACTCGTGGAACTGATGGAACTAGTGAACTGATGGAACTAGTGAAGCTGATGGAACTAGTGGAACTGATGGAACTAATGGAACTGATGGAACTGATGGAACTGATGGAACTAGTGCAACTGATGGAACTCGTGGAACTGATGGAACTAGTGGAACTGATGGAACTGATGGAACTAATGGAACTGATGGAACTAGTAGAACTGATGGAACTAGTGGAACTGATGGAACTAGTGCAACTGATGGAACTAGTGGAACTGATGGAACAAGTGGAACTGATGGAACTAGTGGAACTGATTGAACAAGTGGAATTGATGGAACAAGTGGAACTGATGGAACAGGTGGAACAGGTGGAACTGATGGAACTAGTGGAACTGATGGAACTAGTGGAACTGACGGTACTGGTGGAACTGATGGAACTGATGGCACTGATGGAACAAGTGGAACTGATGGAACAAGTGGAAATGATGGATCTGATGGAACAGGTGGAACTAGTGGAACTGATTGAACAAGTGGAACTGATGGAACTGATGGAAATAAAAAAACTGATGGAACTAGTGAACTGATGGAACTAGTGAAGCTGATGGAACTAGTGAAGCTGATGGAACTACTGGAACTGATGGAACTAATGGAACTGATGGAACTGATGGAACTAGTGCAACTGATGGAACTCGTGGAACTGATGGAACTAGTGGAACTGATGGAACTAGTGAACTGATGGAACTAGTGAAGCTGATGGAACTAGTGGAACAGGTGGAACTGATGGAACTAGTGGAACTGATGGAACTGATGGAACTAATGGAACTGATGGAACTAGTAGAACTGATGGAACTGATGGAACTAATGGAACTGATGGAACTAGTGCAACTGATGGAACTCGTGGAACTGATGGAACTAGTGAACTGATGGAACTAGTGAAGCTGATGGAACTAGTGGAACTGATGGAACTAATGGAACTGATGGAACTGATGGAACTGATGGAACTAGTGCAACTGATGGAACTCGTGGAACTGATGGAACTAGTGGAACTGATGGAACTGATGGAACTAATGGAACTGATGGAACTAGTAGAACTGATGGAACTAGTGGAACTGATGGAACTAGTGCAACTGATGGAACTAGTGGAACTGATGGAACAAGTGGAACTGATGGAACTAGTGGAACTGATTGAACAAGTGGAATTGATGGAACAAGTGGAACTGATGGAACAGGTGGAACAGGTGGAACTGATGGAACTAGTGGAACTGATGGAACTAGTGGAACTGATGGAGCTAGTGGAACTCGTGGAACTCGTGGAACTCGTGGAACTGATGGAACTGATGGAACTAGTGGAACTGATGGAACTAGTGAAACTGATGGAACTGATGGAACTAGTGGAACTGACGGTACTGGTGGAACTGACGGTACTGGTGGAACTGATGGAACTGATGGAACAAGTGGAACTGATGGAACAATTGGAACTGATGGATCTGATGGAACAGGTGGAACTAGTGGAACTGATTGAACAAGTGGAACTGATGGAACTGATGGAACTAATAGAACTGATGGAACTAGTGGAACTGATGGAACTCGTGGAACTGATGGAACTAGTGAACTGATGGAACAGGTGGAACTGATGGAACTGATGGAACTGATGGAACTAGTGGAACTGATGGAACTAGTGGAACTGATGGAACTGATGGAACTAGTGAACTGATGGAACTAGTGAAGCTGATGGAACTAGTGGAACTGATGGAACTAATGGAACTGATGGAACTGATGGAACTGATGGAACTAGTGCAACTGATGGAACTCGTGGAACTGATGGAACTAGTGGAACTGATGGAACTGATGGAACTAATGGAACTGATGGAACTAGTAGAACTGATGGAACTAGTGGAACTGATGGAACTAGTGCAACTGATGGAACTAGTGGAACTGATGGAACAAGTGGAACTGATGGAACTAGTGGAACTGATTGAACAAGTGGAATTGGTGGAACAAGTGGAACTGATGGAACAGGTGGAACAGGTGGAACTGATGGAACTAGTGGAACTGATGGAACTAGTGGAACTGATGGAGCTAGTGGAACTCGTGGAACTCGTGGAACTGATGGAACTGATGGAACTAGTGGAACTGATGGAACTAGTGAAACTGATGGAACTGATGGAACTAGTGGAACTGGCGGTACTGGTGGAACTGGCGGTACTGGTGGAACTGATGGAACTGATGGAACAAGTGGAACTGATGGAACAATTGGAACTGATGGATCTGATGGAACAGGTGGAACTAGTGGAACTGATTGAACAAGTGGAACTGATGGAACTGATGGAACTAATAGAACTGATGGAACTAGTGGAACTGATGGAACTCGTGGAACTGATGGAACTAGTGAACTGATGGAACAGGTGGAACTGATGGAACTGATGGAACTGATGGAACTAGTGGAACTGATGGAACTAGTGGAACTGATGGAACTGATGGAACAGGTGGAAATAGTGGAACTGATGTAACAAGTGGAACTGATGGATCTAGTGGAACTGATGGATCTAGTGGAACTGATGGAACTGATGGAACTAATGGAACTGATGGAACTGATGGAACTAGTGAACTGATGGAACTAATGGAACTGATGGAACTGATGGAACTAGTGAACTGATGGAACTAGTGAAGCTGATGGAACTAGTGGAATTGATGGAACTAATGGAACTGATGGAACTGATGGAACTAGTGAACTGATGGAACTAGTGAAGCTGATGAAACTAATGGAACTGATTGAACTAATGGAACTGATGGAACTGATGGAACTAGTGCAACTGATGGAACTCGTGGAACTGATGGAACTAGTGGAACTGATGGAACTAGTGAACTGATGGAACTAGTGAAGCTGATGGAACTAGTGGAACTGATGGAACTAATGGAACTGATGGAACTGATGGAACTGATGGAACTGATGGAACTAGTGCAACTGATGGAACTCGTGAAACTGATGGAACTCGTGGATCTGATGGAACTGATGGAACTGATGGAACTAGTGGAACTGATGGAACTAGTGGAACTGATGGAACTAGTGCAACTGATGGAACTAGTGGAACTGATGGAACAAGTGGAACTGATGGAACTAGTGGAACTGATGGAACAAGTGGAACTGATGGAACAAGTGGAACTGATGGAACTAGTGGAACTGATGGAACAAGTGGAACTGATGGAACAAGTGGAACTTATGGAACAGGTGGAACAGGTGGAACTGATGGAACAAGTGGAACTGATGGAACTAGTGGAACTGATGGAGCTAGTGGAACTCGTGGAACTGATGGAACTGATGGAACTAGTGGAACTGATGGAACTAGTGAAACTGATGGAACTGATGGAACTAGTGGAACTGATGGAACTAGTGGAACTGACGGTACTGGTGGAACTGATGGAACTGATGGCACTGATGGAACAAGTGGAACTGATGGAACAAGTGATAATGATGGATCTGATGGAACAGGTGGAACTAGTGGAACTGATTGAACAAGTGGAACTGATGGAACTGATGGAAATAAAAAAACTGATGGAACTAGTGAACTGATGGAACTAGTGAAGCTGATGGAACTAGTGAAGCTGATGGAACTACTGGAACTGATGGAACTAATGGAACTGATGGAACTGATGGAACTAGTGCAACTGATGGAACTCGTGGAACTGATGGAACTAGTGGAACTGATGGAACTAGTGAACTGATGGAACTAGTGAAGCTGATGGAACTAGTGGAACAGGTGGAACTGATGGAACTAGTGGAACTGATGGAACTGATGGAACTAATGGAACTGATGGAACTAGTAGAACTGATGGAACTGATGGAACTAATGGAACTGATGGAACTAGTGCAACTGATGGAACTCGTGGAACTGATGGAACTAGTGAACTGATGGAACTAGTGAAGCTGATGGAACTAGTGGAACTGATGGAACTAATGGAACTGATGGAACTGATGGAACTGATGGAACTAGTGCAACTGATGGAACTCGTGGAACTGATGGAACTAGTGGAACTGATGGAACTGATGGAACTAATGGAACTGATGGAACTAGTAGAACTGATGGAACTAGTGGAACTGATGGAACTAGTGCAACTGATGGAACTAGTGGAACTGATGGAACAAGTGGAACTGACGGAACTAGTGGAACTGATTGAACAAGTGGAATTGATGGAACAAGTGGAACTGATGGAACAGGTGGAACAGGTGGAACTGATGGAACTAGTGGAACTGATGGAACTAGTGGAACTGATGGAGCTAGTGGAACTCGTGGAACTCGTGGAACTGATGGAACTGATGGAACTAGTGGAACTGATGGAACTAGTGAAACTGATGGAACTGATGGAACTAGTGGAACCGACGGTACTGGTGGAACTGGACGGTACTGGTGGAACTGATGGAACTGATGGAACAAGTGGAACTGATGGAACAATTGGAACTGATGGATCTGATGGAACAGGTGGAACTAGTGGAACTGATTGAACAAGTGGAACTGATGGAACTGATGGAACTAATAGAACTGATGGAACTAGTGGAACTGATGGAACTCGTGGAACTGATGGAACTAGTGAACTGATGGAACAGGTGGAACTGATGGAACTGATGGAACTGATGGAACTAGTGGAACTGATGGAACTAGTGGAACTGATGGAACTGATGGAACAGGTGGAAATAGTGGAACTGATGTAACAAGTGGAACTGATGGATCTAGTGGAACTGATGGATCTAGTGGAACTGATGGAACAGGTGGAACAGGTGGAACTGATGGAACTAGTGGAACTGATGGAACTAGTGGAACTGATGGAGCTAGTGGAACTCGTGGAACTCGTGGAACTGATGGAACTGATGGAACTAGTGGAACTGATGGAACTAGTGAAACTGATGGAACTGATGGAACTAGTGGAACTGGCGGTACTGGTGGAACTGACGGTACTGGTGGAACTGATGGAACTGATGGAACAAGTGGAACTGATGGAACAATTGGAACTGATGGATCTGATGGAACAGGTGGAACTAGTGGAACTGATTGAACAAGTGGAACTGATGGAACTGATGGAACTAATAGAACTGATGGAACTAGTGGAACTGATGGAACTCGTGGAACTGATGGAACTAGTGAACTGATGGAACAGGTGGAACTGATGGAACTGATGGAACTGATGGAACTAGTGGAACTGATGGAACTAGTGGAACTGATGGAACTGATGGAACAGGTGGAAATAGTGGAACTGATGTAACAAGTGGAACTGATGGATCTAGTGGAACTGATGGATCTAGTGGAACTGATGGAACTAGTGGAACTGATGGAACTAGTGCTACTGAAGGAACTGATGGAACTCGTGGAACTGATGGAACTAGTGAACTGATGGAACTAGTGAAGCTGATGGAACTAGTGGAACTGATGGAACTAATGGAACTGATGGAACTGATGGAACTGATGGAACTAGTGCAACTGATGGAACTCGTGGAACTGATGGAACTAGTGGAACTGATGGAACTGATGGAACTAATGGAACTGATGGAACTAGTAGAACTGATGGAACTAGTGGAACTGATGGAACTAGTGCAACTGATGGAACTAGTGGAACTGATGGAACAAGTGGAACTGATGGAACTAGTGGAACTGATTGAACAAGTGGAATTGGTGGAACAAGTGGAACTGATGGAACAGGTGGAACAGGTGGAACTGATGGAACTAGTGGAACTGATGGAACTAGTGGAACTGATGGAGCTAGTGGAACTCGTGGAACTCGTGGAACTGATGGAACTGATGGAACTAGTGGAACTGATGGAACTAGTGAAACTGATGGAACTGATGGAACTAGTGGAACTGACGGTACTGGTGGAACTGACGGTACTGGTGGAACTGATGGAACTGATGGAACAAGTGGAACTGATGGAACAATTGGAACTGATGGATCTGATGGAACAGGTGGAACTAGTGGAACTGATTGAACAAGTGGAACTGATGGAACTGATGGAACTAATAGAACTGATGGAACTAGTGGAACTGATGGAACTCGTGGAACTGATGGAACTAGTGAACTGATGGAACAGGTGGAACTGATGGAACTGATGGAACTGATGGAACTAGTGGAACTGATGGAACTAGTGGAACTGATGGAACTGATGGAACAGGTGGAAATAGTGGAACTGATGTAACAAGTGGAACTGATGGATCTAGTGGAACTGATGGATCTAGTGGAACTGATGGAACTGATGGAACTAATGGAACTGATGGAACTGATGGAACTAGTGAACTGATGGAACTAATGGAACTGATGGAACTGATGGAACTAGTGAACTGATGGAACTAGTGAAGCTGATGGAACTAGTGGAATTGATGGAACTAATGGAACTGATGGAACTGATGGAACTAGTGAACTGATGGAACTAGTGAAGCTGATGAAACTAATGGAACTGATGGAACTAATGGAACTGATGGAACTGATGGAACTAGTGCAACTGATGGAACTCGTGGAACTGATGGAACTAGTGGAACTGATGGAACTAGTGAACTGATGG
This sequence comes from Brachymystax lenok tsinlingensis, assembly GCA_030435695.1. Lineage (NCBI taxonomy): Eukaryota > Metazoa > Chordata > Actinopteri > Salmoniformes > Salmonidae > Brachymystax > Brachymystax lenok. Next base: position 56,045,515 of record CM059818.1, on the reverse strand, counting down.
AACTAGTGAAGCTGATGGAACTAGTGGAACTGATGGAACTAATGGAACTGATGGAACTGATGGAACTGATGGAACTGATGGAACTAGTGCAACTGATGGAACTCGTGAAACTGATGGAACTCGTGGATCTGATGGAACTGATGGAACTGATGGAACTAGTGGAACTGATGGAACTAGTGGAACTGATGGAACTGATGGAACTAGTGAACTGATGGAACTAATGGAACTGATGGAACTGATGGAACTAGTGAACTGATGGAACTAGTGAAGCTGATGGAACTAGTGGAATTGATGGAACTAATGGAACTGATGGAACTGATGGAACTAGTGAACTGATGGAACTAGTGAAGCTGATGAAACTAATGGAACTGATGGAACTAATGGAACTGATGGAACTGATGGAACTAGTGCAACTGATGGAACTCGTGGAACTGATGGAACTAGTGGAACTGATGGAACTAGTGAAGCTGATGGAACTAGTGGAACTGATGGAACTAATGGAACTGATGGAACTGATGGAACTGATGGAACTGATGGAACTAGTGCAACTGATGGAACTCGTGAAACTGATGGAACTCGTGGATCTGATGGAACTGATGGAACTGATGGAACTAGTGGAACTGATGGAACTAGTGGAACTGATGGAACTAGTGCAACTGATGGAACTAGTGGAACTGATGGAACAAGTGGAACTGATGGAACTAGTGGAACTGATGGAACAAGTGGAACTGATGGAACAAGTGGAACTGATGGAACTAGTGGAACTGATGGAACAAGTGGAACTGATGGAACAAGTGGAACTTATGGAACAGGTGGAACAGGTGGAACTGATGGAACAAGTGGAACTGATGGAACTAGTGGAACTGATGGAGCTAGTGGAACTCGTGGAACTGATGGAACTGATGGAACTAGTGGAACTGATGGAACTAGTGAAACTGATGGAACTGATGGAACTAGTGGAACTGATGGAACTAGTGGAACTGGCGGTACTGGTGGAACTGATGGAACTGATGGCACTGATGGAACAAGTGGAACTGATGGAACAAGTGATAATGATGGATCTGATGGAACAGGTGGAACTAGTGGAACTGATTGAACAAGTGGAACTGATGGAACTGATGGAAATAAAACTGATGGAACTAGTGAACTGATGGAACTAGTGAAGCTGATGGAACTAGTGAAGCTGATGGAACTACTGGAACTGATGGAACTAATGGAACTGATGGAACTGATGGAACTAGTGCAACTGATGGAACTCGTGGAACTGATGGAACTAGTGGAACTGATGGAACTAGTGAACTGATGGAACTAGTGAAGCTGATGGAACTAGTGGAACAGGTGGAACTGATGGAACTAGTGGAACTGATGGAACTGATGGAACTAATGGAACTGATGGAACTAGTAGAACTGATGGAACTGATGGAACTAATGGAACTGATGGAACTAGTGCAACTGATGGAACTGCGTGGAACTGATGGAACTAGTAAACTGATGGAACTAGTGAAGCTGATGGAACTAGTGGAACTGATGGAACTAATGGAACTGATGGAACTGATGGAACTGATGGAACAGTGCAACTGATGGAACTCGTGGAACTGATGGAACTAGTGGAACTGATGGAACTGATGGAACTAATGGAACTGATGGAACTAGTAGAACTGATGGAACTAGTGGAACTGATGGAACTAGTGCAACTGATGGAACTAGTGGAACTGATGGAACAAGTGGAACTGGCGGAACTAGTGGAACTGATTGAACAAGTGGAATTGATGGAACAAGTGGAACTGATGGAACAGGTGGAACAGGTGGAACTGATGGAACTAGTGGAACTGATGGAACTAGTGGAACTGATGGAGCTAGTGGAACTCGTTGAACTCGTGGAACTGATGGAACTGATGGAACTAGTGGAACTGATGGAACTAGTGAAACTGATGGAACTGATGGAACTAGTGGAACCGACGGTACTGGTGGAACTGACGGTACTGGTGGAACTGATGGAACTGATGGAACAAGTGGAACTGATGGAACAATTGGAACTGATGGATCTGATGGAACAGGTGGAACTAGTGGAACTGATTGAACAAGTGGAACTGATGGAACTGATGGAACTAATAGAACTGATGGAACTAGTGGAACTGATGGAACTCGTGGAACTGATGGAACTAGTGAACTGATGGAACAGGTGGAACTGATGGAACTGATGGAACTGATGGAACTAGTGGAACTGATGGAACTAGTGGAACTGATGGAACTGATGGAACAGGTGGAAATAGTGGAACTGATGTAACAAGTGGAACTGATGGATCTAGTGGAACTGATGGATCTAGTGGAACTGATGGAACAGGTGGAACAGGTGGAACTGATGGAACTAGTGGAACTGATGGAACTAGTGGAACTGATGGAGCTAGTGGAACTCGTGGAACTCGTGGAACTGATGGAACTGATGGAACTAGTGGAACTGATGGAACTAGTGAAACTGATGGAACTGATGGAACTAGTGGAACTGACGGTACTGGTGGAACTGACGGTACTGGTGGAACTGATGGAACTGATGGAACAAGTGGAACTGATGGAACAATTGGAACTGATGGATCTGATGGAACAGGTGAAACTAGTGGAACTGATTGAACAAGTGGAACTGATGGAACTGATGGAACTAATAGAACTGATGGAACTAGTGGAACTGATGGAACTCGTGGAACTGATGGAACTAGTGAACTGATGGAACAGGTGGAACTGATGGAACTGATGGAACTGATGGAACTAGTGGAACTGATGGAACTAGTGGAACTGATGGAACTGATGGAACAGGTGGAAATAGTGGAACTGATGTAACAAGTGGAACTGATGGATCTAGTGGAACTGATGGATCTAGTGGAACTGATGGAACTAGTGGAACTGATGGAACTAGTGCTACTGAAGGAACTGATGGAACTCGTGGAACTGATGGAACTAGTGAACTGATGGAACTAGTGAAGCTGATGGAACTAGTGGAACTGATGGAACTAATGGAACTGATGGAACTGATGGAACTGATGGAACTAGTGCAACTGATGGAACTCGTGGAACTGATGGAACTAGTGGAACTGATGGAACTGATGGAACTAATGGAACTGATGGAACTAGTAGAACTGATGGAACTAGTGGAACTGATGGAACTAGTGCAACTGATGGAACTAGTGGAACTGATGGAACAAGTGGAACTGATGGAACTAGTGGAACTGATTGAACAAGTGGAATTGGTGGAACAAGTGGAACTGATGGAACAGGTGGAACAGGTGGAACTGATGGAACTAGTGGAACTGATGGAACTAGTGGAACTGATGGAGCTAGTGGAACTCGTGGAACTCGTGGAACTGATGGAACTGATGGAACTAGTGGAACTGATGGAACTAGTGAAACTGATGGAACTGATGGAACTAGTGGAACTGACGGTACTGGTGGAACTGACGGTACTGGTGGAACTGATGGAACTGATGGAACAAGTGGAACTGATGGAACAATTGGAACTGATGGATCTGATGGAACAGGTGGAACTAGTGGAACTGATTGAACAAGTGGAACTGATGGAACTGATGGAACTAATAGAACTGATGGAACTAGTGGAACTGATGGAACTCGTGGAACTGATGGAACTAGTGAACTGATGGAACAGGTGGAACTGATGGAACTGATGGAACTGATGGAACTAGTGGAACTGATGGAACTAGTGGAACTGATGGAACTGATGGAACAGGTGGAAATAGTGGAACTGATGTAACAAGTGGAACTGATGGATCTAGTGGAACTGATGGATCTAGTGGAACTGATGGAACTGATGGAACTAATGGAACTGATGGAACTGATGGAACTAGTGAACTGATGGAACTAATGGAACTGATGGAACTGATGGAACTAGTGAACTGATGGAACTAGTGAAGCTGATGGAACTAGTGGAATTGATGGAACTAATGGAACTGATGGAACTGATGGAACTAGGTGAACTGATGGAACCAGTGAAGCTGATGAAACTAATGGAACTGATGGAACTAATGGAACTGATGGAACTGATGGAACTAGTGCAACTGATGGAACTCGTGGAACTGATGGAACTAGTGGAACTGATGGAACTAGTGAACTGATGGAACTAGTGAAGCTGATGGAACTAGTGGAACTGATGGAACTAATGGAACTGATGGAACTGATGGAACTGATGGAACTGATGGAACTAGTGCAACTGATGGAACTCGTGAAACTGATGGAACTCGTGGATCTGATGGAACTGATGGAACTGATGGAACTAGTGGAACTGATGGAACTAGTGGAACTGATGGAACTAGTGCAACTGATGGAACTAGTGGAACTGATGGAACAAGTGGAACTGATGGAACTAGTGGAACTGATGGAACAAGTGGAACTGATGGAACAAGTGGAACTGATGGAACTAGTGGAACTGATGGAACAAGTGGAACTGATGGAACAAGTGGAACTTATGGAACAGGTGGAACAGGTGGAACTGATGGAACAAGTGGAACTGATGGAACTAGTGGAACTGATGGAGCTAGTGGAACTCGTGGAACTGATGGAACTGATGGAACTAGTGGAACTGATGGAACTAGTGAAACTGATGGAACTGATGGAACTAGTGGAACTGATGGAACTAGTGGAACTGACGGTACTGGTGGAACTGATGGAACTGATGGCACTGATGGAACAAGTGGAACTGATGGAACAAGTGATAATGATGGATCTGATGGAACAGGTGGAACTAGTGGAACTGATTGAACAAGTGGAACTGATGGAACTGATGGAAATAAAAACTGATGGAACTAGTGAACTGATGGAACTAGTGAAGCTGATGGAACTAGTGAAGCTGATGGAACTACTGGAACTGATGGAACTAATGGAACTGATGGAACTGATGGAACTAGTGCAACTGATGGAACTCGTGGAACTGATGGAACTAGTGGAACTGATGGAACTAGTGAACTGATGGAACTAGTGAAGCTGATGGAACTAGTGGAACAGGTGGAACTGATGGAACTAGTGGAACTGATGGAACTGATGGAACTAATGGAACTGATGGAACTAGTAGAACTGATGGAACTGATGGAACTAATGGAACTGATGGAACTAGTGCAATCGATGGAACTCGTGGAACTGATGGAACTAGTGAACTGATGGAACTAGTGAAGCTGATGGAACTAGTGGAACTGATGGAACTAATGGAACTGATGGAACTGATGGAACTGATGGAACTAGTGCAACTGATGGAACTCGTGGAACTGATGGAACTAGTGGAACTGATGGAACTGATGGAACTAATGGAACTGATGGAACTAGTAGAACTGATGGAACTAGTGGAACTGATGGAACTAGTGCAACTGATGGAACTAGTGGAACTGATGGAACAAGTGGAACTGACGGAACTAGTGGAACTGATTGAACAAGTGGAATTGATGGAACAAGTGGAACTGATGGAACAGGTGGAACAGGTGGAACTGATGGAACTAGTGGAACTGATGGAACTAGTGGAACTGATGGAGCTAGTGGAACTCGTGGAACTCGTGGAACTGATGGAACTGATGGAACTAGTGGAACTGATGGAACTAGTGAAACTGATGGAACTGATGGAACTAGTGGAACCGACGGTACTGGTGGAACTGACGGTACTGGTGGAACTGATGGAACTGATGGAACAAGTGGAACTGATGGAACAATTGGAACTGATGGATCTGATGGAACAGGTGGAACTAGTGGAACTGATTGAACAAGTGGAACTGATGGAACTGATGGAACTAATAGAACTGATGGAACTAGTGGAACTGATGGAACTCGTGGAACTGATGGAACTAGTGAACTGATGGAACAGGTGGAACTGATGGAACTGATGGAACTGATGGAACTAGTGGAACTGATGGAACTAGTGGAACTGATGGAACTGATGGAACAGGTGGAAATAGTGGAACTGATGTAACAAGTGGAACTGATGGATCTAGTGGAACTGATGGATCTAGTGGAACTGATGGAACTAGTGGAACTGATGGAACTAGTGCTACTGAAGGAACTGATGGAACTCGTGGAACTGATGGAACTAGTGAACTGATGGAACTAGTGAAGCTGATGGAACTAGTGGAACTAATGGAACTAATGGAACTGATGGAACTGATGGAACTGATGGAACTAGTGCAACTGATGGAACTCGTGGAACTGATGGAACTAGTGGAACTGATGGAACTGATGGAACTAATGGAACTGATGGAACTAGTAGAACTGATGGAACTAGTGGAACTGATGGAACTAGTGCAACTGATGGAACAAGTGGAACTGATGGAACTAGTGGAACTGATTGAACAAGTGGAATTGATGGAACAAGTGGAACTGATGGAACAGGTGGAACAGGTGGAACTGATGGAACTAGTGGAACTGATGGAACTAGTGGAACTGATGGAGCTAGTGGAACTCGTGGAACTCGTGGAACTGATGGAACTGATGGAACTAGTGGAACTGATGGAACTAGTGAAACTGATGGAACTGATGGAACTAGTGGAACTGACGGTACTGGTGGAACTGACGGTACTGGTGGAACTGATGGAACTGATGGAACAAGTGGAACTGATGGAACAATTGGAACTGATGGATCTGATGGAACAGGTGGAACTAGTGGAACTGATGGAACAAGTGGAACTGATGGAACTGATGGAACTAATAGAACTGATGGAACTAGTGGAACTGATGGAACTCGTGGAACTGATGGAACTAGTGAACTGATGGAACAGGTGGAACTGATGGAACTGATGGAACTGATGGAACTAGTGGAACTGATGGAACTAGTGGAACTGATGGAACTGATGGAACAGGTGGAAATAGTGGAACTGATGTAACAAGTGGAACTGATGGATCTAGTGGAACTGATGGATCTAGTGGAACTGATGGAACTAGTGGAACTGATGGAACTAGTGCTACTGAAGGAACTGATGGAACTCGTGGAACTGATGGAACTAGTGAACTGATGGAACTAGTGAAGCTGATGGAACTAGTGGAACAGGTGGAACTGATGGAACTAGTGGAACTGATGGAACTGATGGAACTAATGGAACTGATGGAACTGATGGAACTAGTGCAACTGATGGAACTCGTGGAACTGATGGAACTAGTGGAACTGATGGAACTAGTGAACTGATGGAACTAGTGAAGCTGATGGAACTAGTGGAACAGGTGGAACTGATGGAACTAGTGGAACTGATGGAACTGATGGAACTAATGGAACTGATGGAACTAGTAGAACTGATGGAACTGATGGAACTAATGGAACTGATGGAACTAGTGCAACTGATGGAACTCGTGGAACTGATGGAACTAGTGAACTGATGGAACTAGTGAAGCTGATGGAACTAGTGGAACTGATGGAACTAATGGAACTGATGGAACTGATGGAACTGATGGAACTGAGTGCAACTGATGGAACTCGTGGAACTGATGGAACTAGTGGAACTGATGGAACTGATGGAACTAATGGAACTGATGGAACTAGTAGAACTGATGGAACTAGTGGAACTGATGGAACTAGTGCAACTGATGGAACTAGTGGAACTGATGGAACAAGTGGAACTGGACGGAACTAGTGGAACTGATTGAACAAGTGGAATTGATGGAACAAGTGGAACTGATGGAACAGGTGGAACAGGTGGAACTGATGGAACTAGTGGAACTGATGGAACTAGTGGAACTGATGGAGCTAGTGGAACTCGTGGAACTCGTGGAACTGATGGAACTGATGGAACTAGTGGAACTGATGGAACTAGTGAAACTGATGGAACTGATGGAACTAGTGGAACCGACGGTACTGGTGGAACTGACGGTACTGGTGGAACTGATGGAACTGATGGAACAAGTGGAACTGATGGAACAATTGGAACTGATGGATCTGATGGAACAGGTGGAACTAGTGGAACTGATTGAACAAGTGGAACTGATGGAACTGATGGAACTAATAGAACTGATGGAACTAGTGGAACTGATGGAACTCGTGGAACTGATGGAACTAGTGAACTGATGGAACAGGTGGAACTGATGGAACTGATGGAACTGATGGAACTAGTGGAACTGATGGAACTAGTGGAACTGATGGAACTGATGGAACAGGTGGAAATAGTGGAACTGATGTAACAAGTGGAACTGATGGATCTAGTGGAACTGATGGATCTAGTGGAACTGATGGAACTAGTGGAACTGATGGAACTAGTGCTACTGAAGGAACTGATGGAACTCGTGGAACTGATGGAACTAGTGAACTGATGGAACTAGTGAAGCTGATGGAACTAGTGGAACTAATGGAACTAATGGAACTGATGGAACTGATGGAACTGATGGAACTAGTGCAACTGATGGAACTCGTGGAACTGATGGAACTAGTGGAACTGATGGAACTGATGGAACTAATGGAACTGATGGAACTAGTAGAACTGATGGAACTAGTGGAACTGATGGAACTAGTGCAACTGATGGAACAAGTGGAACTGATGGAACTAGTGGAACTGATTGAACAAGTGGAATTGATGGAACAAGTGGAACTGATGGAACAGGTGGAACAGGTGGAACTGATGGAACTAGTGGAACTGATGGAACTAGTGGAACTGATGGAGCTAGTGGAACTCGTGGAACTCGTGGAACTGATGGAACTGATGGAACTAGTGGAACTGATGGAACCAGTGAAACTGATGGAACTGATGGAACTAGTGGAACTGGCGGTACTGGTGGAACTGGCGGTACTGGTGGAACTGATGGAACTGATGGAACAAGTGGAACTGATGGAACAATTGGAACTGATGGATCTGATGGAACAGGTGGAACTAGTGGAACTGATGGAACAAGTGGAACTGATGGAACTGATGGAACTAATAGAACTGATGGAACTAGTGGAACTGATGGAACTCGTGGAACTGATGGAACTAGTGAACTGATGGAACAGGTGGAACTGATGGAACTGATGGAACTGATGGAACTAGTGGAACTGATGGAACTAGTGGAACTGATGGAACTGATGGAACAGGTGGAAATAGTGGAACTGATGTAACAAGTGGAACTGATGGATCTAGTGGAACTGATGGATCTAGTGGAACTGATGGAACTAGTGGAACTGATGGAACTAGTGCTACTGAAGGAACTGATGGAACTCGTGGAACTGATGGAACTAGTGAACTGATGGAACTAGTGAAGCTGATGGAACTAGTGGAACAGGTGGAACTGATGGAACTAGTGGAACTGATGGAACTGATGGAACTAATGGAACTGATGGAACTGATGGAACTAGTGCAACTGATGGAACTCGTGGAACTGATGGAACTAGTGGAACTGATGGAACTAGTGAACTGATGGAACTAGTGAAGCTGATGGAACTAGTGGAACAGGTGGAACTGATGGAACTAGTGGAACTGATGGAACTGATGGAACTAATGGAACTGATGGAACTAGTAGAACTGATGGAACTGATGGAACTAATGGAACTGATGGAACTAGTGCAACTGATGGAACTCGTGGAACTGATGGAACTAGTGAACTGATGGAACTAGTGAAGCTGATGGAACTAGTGGAACTGATGGAACTAATGGAACTGATGGAACTGATGGAACTGATGGAACTAGTGCAACTGATGGAACTCGTGGAACTGATGGAACTAGTGGAACTGATGGAACTGATGGAACTAATGGAACTGATGGAACTAGTAGAACTGATGGAACTAGTGGAACTGATGGAACTAGTGCAACTGATGGAACTAGTGGAACTGATGGAACAAGTGGAACTGACGGAACTAGTGGAACTGATTGAACAAGTGGAATTGATGGAACAAGTGGAACTGATGGAACAGGTGGAACAGGTGGAACTGATGGAACTAGTGGAACTGATGGAACTAGTGGAACTGATGGAGCTAGTGGAACTCGTGGAACTCGTGGAACTGATGGAACTGATGGAACTAGTGGAACTGATGGAACTAGTGAAACTGATGGAACTGATGGAACTAGTGGAACCGACGGTACTGGTGGAACTGACGGTACTGGTGGAACTGATGGAACTGATGGAACAAGTGGAACTGATGGAACAATTGGAACTGATGGATCTGATGGAACAGGTGGAACTAGTGGAACTGATTGAACAAGTGGAACTGATGGAACTGATGGAACTAATAGAACTGATGGAACTAGTGGAACTGATGGAACTCGTGGAACTGATGGAACTAGTGAACTGATGGAACAGGTGGAACTGATGGAACTGATGGAACTGATGGAACTAGTGGAACTGATGGAACTAGTGGAACTGATGGAACTGATGGAACAGGTGGAAATAGTGGAACTGATGTAACAAGTGGAACTGATGGATCTGAGTGGAACTGATGGATCTAGTGGAACTGATGGAACTAGTGGAACTGATGGAACTAGTGCTACTGAAGGAACTGATGGAACTCGTGGAACTGATGGAACTAGTGAACTGATGGAACTAGTGAAGCTGATGGAACTAGTGGAACTAATGGAACTAATGGAACTGATGGAACTGATGGAACTGATGGAACTAGTGCAACTGATGGAACTCGTGGAACTGATGGAACTAGTGGAACTGATGGAACTGATGGAACTAATGGAACTGATGGAACTAGTAGAACTGATGGAACTAGTGGAACTGATGGAACTAGTGCAACTGATGGAACAAGTGGAACTGATGGAACTAGTGGAACTGATTGAACAAGTGGAATTGATGGAACAAGTGGAACTGATGGAACAGGTGGAACAGGTGGAACTGATGGAACTAGTGGAACTGATGGAACTAGTGGAACTGATGGAGCTAGTGGAACTCGTGGAACTCGTGGAACTGATGGAACTGATGGAACTAGTGGAACTGATGGAACTAGTGAAACTGATGGAACTGATGGAACTAGTGGAACTGACGGTACTGGTGGAACTGACGGTACTGGTGGAACTGATGGAACTGATGGAACAAGTGGAACTGATGGAACAATTGGAACTGATGGATCTGATGGAACAGGTGGAACTAGTGGAACTGATGGAACAAGTGGAACTGATGGAACTGATGGAACTAATAGAACTGATGGAACTAGTGGAACTGATGGAACTCGTGGAACTGATGGAACTAGTGAACTGATGGAACAGGTGGAACTGATGGAACTGATGGAACTAGTGGAACTGATGGAACTAGTGGAACTGATGGAACTGATGGAACAGGTGGAAATAGTGGAACTGATGTAACAAGTGGAACTGATGGATCTAGTGGAACTGATGGATCTAGTGGAACTGATGGAACTAGTGGAACTGATGGAACTAGTGCTACTGAAGGAACTGATGGAACTCGTGGAACTGATGGAACTAGTGAACTGATGGAACTAGTGAAGCTGATGGAACTAGTGGAACTGATGGAACTAATGGAACTGATGGAACTGATGGAACTGATGGAACTAGTGCAACTGATGGAACTCGTGGAACTGATGGAACTAGTGGAACTGATGGAACTGATGGAACTAATGGAACTGATGGAACTAGTAGAACTGATGGAACTAGTGGAACTGATGGAACTAGTGCAACTGATGGAACAAGTGGAACTGATGGAACTAGTGGAACTGATTGAACAAGTGGAATTGATGGAACAAGTGGAACTGATGGAACAGGTGGAACAGGTGGAACTGATGGAACTAGTGGAACTGATGGAACTAGTGGAACTGATGGAGCTAGTGGAACTCGTGGAACTGATGGAACTGATGGAACTAGTGGAACTGATGGAACTAGTGAAACTGATGGAACTGATGGAACTAGTGGAACTGACGGTACTGGTGGAACTGACGGTACTGGTGGAACTGATGGAACTGATGGAACAAGTGGAACTGATGGAACAATTGGAACTGATGGATCTGATGGAACAGGTGGAACTAGTGGAACTGATTGAACAAGTGGAACTGATGGAACTGATGGAACTAATAGAACTGATGGAACTAGTGGAACTGATGGAACTCGTGGAACTGATGGAACTAGTGAACTGATGGAACAGGTGGAACTGATGGAACTGATGGAACTGATGGAACTAGTGGAACTGATGGAACTAGTGGAACTGATGGAACTGATGGAACAGGTGGAAATAGTGGAACTGATGTAACAAGTGGAACTGATGGATCTAGTGGAACTGATGGATCTAGTGGAACTGATGGAACTAGTGGAACTGATGGAACTAGTGCTACTGAAGGAACTGATGGAACTCGTGGAACTGATGGAACTGACGGAACTGACGGAACTGACGGAACTGATGGAAGTAGTGGAACTGATGGATCTGATGGAACTAGTGGAACTGATGGAACTAGTGGAACTGATGGATCTGATGGAACAGGTGGAAATAGTGGAACTGATGTAACAAGTGGAACTGATGGAAATAGTGGAACTGATGGAACTAGTGGAACTGATGGAACGGGTGGAACTGATGGAACTAGTGGAACTGATGGAACTGATGGAACTAGTGGAACTGATGGAACTAGTGGAACTGACGGAACTAGTGGAACTGATGGAACTGATGGAACCAGTGAAACTGATGGAACTCGTGGAACTGATGTAACTAGTGGAACTGATGGAACTAGTGCTACTGAAGGAACTGATGAAACTCCTGGAACTGATGGAACTAGTGGACCTGATGGAACTGATGGAACTAGTGGAACTGACGGAACTGATGGAACTGATGGAACTAGTGGAACTGATGGAACTAGTGGAACGGATGGAAATAGTGGAACTGATGGAACTAGTGGAACTGATGGAACTAGTGGAACTGACGGTACTGGTGGAACTGATGGAACTAGTGGAACTGATGGAACAAGTGGAACTGATGGAACAAGTGGAACTGATGGATCTGATGGAACAGGTGGAACTAGTGTAACTGATGGAACAAGTGGAACTGGTGGAACTGATGGAACTCGTGGAACTGATGGAACTCGTGGAACTGATGGAACTGGTGGAACTGATGGAACTGATGGAACTAGTGGAACTGATGGAACTGATGGAACTAGTGAAATTATGGAACTTATGGAACAAGTGGAAATAGTGGAACTGATGGAACTGATGGAACAAGTGGAACTGATGGATCTAGTGGAACTGATGGAACTAGTGAAATGATGGAATGGATGGAACAGGTGGAACTGATGGAACTAGTGGAACTGATGGAAATAGTGGAACTGATGGAAATAGTGGAACTAGTGGAACTGATGGAACTAGTGGAACTGATGGAACTGATGGAACCAAGGAAACTGATGGAACTCGTGGAACTGATGGAACTAGTGGAACTGATGGAACTAGTGAAGCTGATGGAACTAGTGAAGCTGATGGAACTAGTGGAACTGATGGAACTAATGGAACTGATGGAACTGATGGAACTAGTGCAACTGATGGAACTCGAGGAACTGATGGAACTAGTGGAACTGATGGAACTAGTGAACTGATGGAACTAGTGAAGCTGATGGAACTAATGGAACTGATGGAACTGATGGAACTAATGGAACTGATGGAACTAGTGAACTGATGGAACTAGTGAAGCTGATGGAACTAGTGGAACTGATGGAACTAATGGAACTGATGGAACTGATGGAACTAGTGAACTGATGGAACTAGTGAAGCTGATGGAACTAGTGGAATTGATGGAACTAATGGAACTGATGGAACTGATTGAACTAGTGAACTGATGGAACTAGTGAAGCTGATGGAACTAGTGAAGCTGATGGAACTAGTGGAACTGATGGAACTAATGGAAATGATGGAACTTATGGAACTAGTGCAACTGATGGAACTCGTGGAACTGATGGAACTAGTGGAACTGATGGAACTAGTGAACTGATGGAACTAGTGAAGCTGATGGAACTAGTGGAACTGATGGAACTAATGGAACTGATGGAACTGATGGAACTGATGGAACTAGTGCAACTGATGGAACTCGTGAAACTGATGGAACTGATGGAACCAGTGAAACTGATGGAACTCGTGGAACTGATGTAACTAGTGGAACTGATGGAACTAGTGCTACTGAAGGAACTGATGGAACTCGTGGAACTGATGGAACTAGTGGACCTGATGGAACTGATGGAACTAGTGGAACTGACGGAACTGATGGAACTGATGGAACTAGTGGAACTGATGGAACTAGTGGAACTGATGGAAATAGTGGAACTGATGGAACTAGTTGAACTGATGGAACTAGTGGAACTGACGGTACTGGTGGAACTGATGGAACTAGTGGAACTGATGGAACAAGTGGAACTGATGGAACAAGTGGAACTGATGGATCTGATGGAACAGGTGGAACTAGTGTAACTGATGGAACAAGTGGAACTGGTGGAACTGATGGAACTCGTGGAACTGATGGAACTCGTGGAACTGATGGAACTCGTGGAACTGATGGAACTGATGGAACTAGTGGAACTGATGGAACTGATGGAACTAGTGAAATTATGGAACTGATGGAACAAGTGGAAATAGTGGAACTGATGGAACTGATGGAACAAGTGGAACTGATGGATCTAGTGGAACTGATGGAACTAGTGAAATGATGGAATGGATGGAACAGGTGGAACTGATGGAACTAGTGGAACTGATGGAAATAGTGGAACTGATGGAAATAGTGGAACTAGTGGAACTGATGGAACTAGTGGAACTGATGGAACTGATGGAACTGACAGAGCTAGTGGAACTGATGGAACTGATGGAACCAGTGAAACTGATGGAACTCGTGGAACTGATGGAACTAGTGGAACTGATGGAACTCGTGGAACTGATGGAACTCGTGGAACTTATGGAACTAGTGGAACTGATGGAACTAGTGGTACTGAAGGATCTGATGGAACTCGTCTATCAGTTCCACTTGTTCCATCAGTTCCACTAGTTCCATCAGTTCCATCATTTCACTAGTTCCAAGTCTATCAAACTGATGTTGGAAGTATACCGCAATGTTTTTCTCTTTCTGTTCTGCAGCTATATAAGAGGTTTTTTGTGATCACCTTCCTGGGGTCTATCCTATGGATCGCTGTCTTCTCCTACCTCATGGTGTGGTGGGCACATCAGGTAAGTTATACTAACTGCATCCCCATGCTTTGTACATAGTGGTTGAGTCTAATATACAGACTAGTAGAATAAGTAATGAAGGCATGTAGAAGTAGTCTTCCCTTTGGCACTACAGCTGCTGAGTCAAATAGAACACTACTAGAACCAACACCCAGTGTTCCTCTCACTACCACTACTGAGTCAAATAGAACACTACTAGAACCAACACCCAGTGTTCCTCTCACTATCACTACTGAGTCAAATAGAACACTATTAGAACCAACACCCAGTGTTCCTCTCACTACCACTACTGAGTCAAATAGAACACTACTAGAACCAACACCCAGTGTTCCTCTCACTACCACTACTGAGTCAAATAGAACACTACTAGAACCAACACCCAGTGTTCCTCTCACTATCACTACAGAGTCATATAGAACAAACTATTAGAACCAACACCCAGTGTTCCTCTCACTAACACTACTGAGTCAAATAGAACACTACTAGAACCAACACCCAGTGTTCCTCTCTCTACCACTACTGAGTCAAATAGAACACTACTAGAACCAACACCCAGTGTTCCTCTCACTATCACTACAGAGTCATATAGAACAAACTATTAGAACCAACACCCAGTGTTCCTCTCACTATCACTACTGAGTCAAATAGAACACTACTAGAACCAACACCCAGTGTTCCTCTCACTATCACTACAGAGTCATATAGAACAAACTATTAGAACCAACACCCAGTGTTCCTCTCACTACCACTACTGAGTTAATTAGAACAAACTATTCCTATTAGAACCTAACACAACACCCTGTTTCTGTCAGGTGGGAGAGACCATAGGCATCTCAGAGGAAATCATGGGCCTAACCATCCTGGCTGCAGGAACGTCCATCCCTGACCTCATCACTAGTGTTATTGTGGCCCGTAAAGGACTGGGGGATATGGCTGTGTCCAGCTCTGTGGGCTCCAACATCTTCGACATCACCATGGGGTGAGTTATCATCACTTCACACTGGATGAAGTTAAACTACACTAAAGCTACCCTTTAGAAAAATTAAGTTTGCTTAACTAAAATGTATTTTAAAAGCTAGTTCCCTACATCCAAACTATTTAGTTATAACTTACCGTATCTAAATCTGGAATGTCATAGATTACAAATGGCAAAAACAGATTACTCTGGAGCAGGGGATTTCCCTGCAATCTGGAGCCATAATCATTATGCTTCATTATATTTGAAAAATAGGTATATTTTTATGCATATCTAAGCATACCTCATGAGCTGTCTGTATCTTCCTGACTGGTGGTTCTTTTCTTTTTAAGAAGGTAAACTCTGCTAAAATCTGTGTAAAAGATTGGAATGTGAGTCTTATTCAGTGTATGTAGTTATTGCCCGTTTTATAAAGTCTATCAACCTTTCCAGCAGGCATGCCAATTAAGATGGTTAGACAAGCTAGCTACTTGAACTTGATTGATAACATGAAATGGCTTTTTGGTAGCTACTTATGAGGTTGGGAGATTGGGAACATATCTGGGCTAGCTAAAGCCAACTTCATAAAATTGCTATGTGGTTAGCAGGGGCGTCGCTAGGCCTAAATAAATCAATATATCAGTCAATATATTTTCTCTGTGATTTCTTTTTTTTTTCATCAACCGTTCCATCGCATCTTAAACTTCTTACCGGGTGGGCACTAGGACCTTAGGGGGGGCTGCTGTACGCGCAAGTGACAGTTAGGTCTAGTTGTATCTAACATGTTGGTTACCGTTAGTTACTGCTGTGGCTTGACACTGCTAGCTAACAGTAAACTGACAGGACAAGGCTCTGACAGGACGGATTCATGCAGATAGGCTACGATGGGAATGACAAGTTATTGTCATTGAATTTGTGGTAAATTAGAACAGAGAGATAATCAAGGATTTGTTAAGCAATAAGTTTTTATGTGAGCCTGCCTGTAAATTACAGTGTAACTTTTAAATTCGACATAAGTTATGTGGCGATGAATGTATGGAGCTTTTGAAGGAGTTTGACCCTTTCCTGCAGAGGTTCAATACTCCATCAACGTATCTCTCTCCAGAATCTCAGAATGACATGATTGAATGCTGTGCTCAAGAGATTATGGACACCACGGTCTCTGAGATGTCAAAATCTGGAATGTATGTCATTATGGCGGATGAGGCCAGGGGTGGGCGGCTGGTAGCCTAGTGGTTAGAGCGTTGGACTTGTAACCGGAGGGTTGCAAGTTCGAATCCCCGAGCTGACAAGGTAAAAATCTGTTGTTCTGCCCCTGAACAAGGCAGTTAACCCACTGTTCCCTGGGTGCCGAAGACGTGGATATCGATTAAGGCAGCCCCCCGCACCTCTCTGATTCAGAGGGGTTGGGTTAAATGTGGAAGACACATTTTGGTTGAAGGCATTCGGTTGTACAACTGACTAATAACAGTGACTTTGTGACTTTGGGATGGGCAGTCTGAACAGTTGGCTCTGTATGTGACAGAGGGGACAGTTAAGGAGTGTTTACTAGCACTAGCAGAAATCAAGTCATTTGATGCCCAATTGATAGCAAATGAGTTGCAACAGCAGCTCCAAATGAGAGGGGTAGCAGGCCTAAAGTGTGTTGCACAGACCTATGATGGTGCAGCTGTCATGAGTGGGTCCAAAGGAGGTGTGCAAGCACATTTCAGAGTGCTGCATCCGGAGGCAATTTATGTACATTGCTCTGTGCTCATGAGCTAAATTTGGTGTTGTGTCATACTTGCAGGGCTATTCTGGAGGCTGTTGAGTTTTTCAGTTTCTTGGAGAATGTGTATTCGTTTTTCAGTACATCCCTAGTTAACCACCACAAGTTCAAAGAAGCTCAGTCCAAACTTGGAATAGCATCAGCTGAACTTGTACAGCTCTCCAACACTTGCTGGGCATGCCAGCTGCGGTCCATAAATGCAGTCCTGGACACTTTAACTGCTATTTTTGATTGTCTATCTGCCGTTGGATCCCCCATGGCTGTTGGTCTGAGAGCAGAGCTTCATAAGTTCTCCACCGTGTGTTTGCTACTGATGTTTCAATCCCTTCTTTCTGTAACTGAGGGACTACACAAGTTCCTCCAGAAAGAGACTGTAGGCAGAAGCTGCATGTGACACACTGACAGGCAAACGCACAGATGCCACAGACCTTTATGACAGAACCAAAGCACTCTGTGAAGTTCACAATGTTCCAGAGGCAGATGCAGCAAGAAAGAGCAAACAAAAGGAACATGGGAGATTTTGTGGTGGAGACCTCCTTGGGTTTAGGCACAGAATTGTCATGTTCCCAAACAATGAAAACAGAGCTGTTGCTCCCCTGCTTGGACAGGATGGTTTGTGAGCTTGACCGGCGATTCTCCACTGTAGGTGCAGGTCTGCTCAAAGGCATACAGGCATGCAGCCCCAACTCAAAACACTTCCTAGATACATCATGCTTAACTGAGTTTGCCAGGCACTACGGTATTGATGTTAAAACAGAAGAGATGTTGGTGGCCAGAAACTTTCTTGTCCGGAAAAGAGAGGCTGGGTTTCCTCCCAAAGATATGCTTGCTGTGCATAACCTCCTGGATGATGTGATGTTTCCTTCTCTGAAGGAAATCATTCACGTACCCTTCACAATTCCTGTGAGCAGCTGCTCCTGTGAAAGGTCCTTTAGTGCACTGCGCCGGCTGCACTCCTGGTTGCGTAAGACAATGGGTCAGAAAAGGCTTGCAAGTCTTTCAGCCATGTCCATTGAGGGTGATGTGCTTGGGCCAGATTTTTTTCTAATGGTATAATATGACCTGCATGTCTTCACATTTCTCTCTCTCTCTCCTCTCTCTCTCAAAAAAACATCCCAAAAGTATTTTGGCTAGATCATACAGCCATTTTTCTGCCTTGTTTTGGATGGATGTGGACAGAGTGGGCTTTAATTTCTTTATTTGGATAGAATTTAAGTAAGTCATATTAGATCAGTGTCTAACACAAACTATGAGACAGGTATTCTTTTAGGCAACCTTGACCAAAAATAACCTTATTTTGATTGATTTTACACCCGTTGTAACTAAAAATACATGATGAAAATACATTTTGGGGGCTTTAAAACAAATCCTGGGGGAGTATGCCCAGACCCCCCTAAAAGAGGCTTAGCTCCCCTATCCATGAATCTCTAGTGACGTCCCTGGTGGTTAGTATTATGTTTTAAGTGAGAATTAGGCAGGTCTGTAGCAGAAAAATTTAATTAATTCTTGCCTAGTTCACCCATATTTTATTTTTGTAAATAACAGTAGTGTGTAGTTCCAGTAGTTAGCTACACCGCTACATGGTAAAACAGTAGTGTGTAGTTCCAGTAGTTAGCTACAACGCTACATGGTAAAACAGTAGTGTGTAGTTCCAGTAGTTAGCTACAACGCTACATGGTAAAACAGTAGTGTGTAGTTCCAGTAGTTAGCTACACCATTACATGGTAAAACAGTAGTGTGTAGTTCCAGTAGTTAGCTACACCGCTACATGGTAAAACAGTAGTGTGTAGTTCCAGTAGTTAGCTACACCGCTACATGGTAAAACAGTAGTGTGTAGTTCCAGTAGTTAGCTACACCGCTACATGGTAAAACAGTAGTGTGTAGTTCCAGTAGTTAGCTACACCGCTACATGGTAAAACAGTAGTGTGTAGTTCCAGTAGTTAGCTACAACGCTACATGGTAAAACAGTAGTGTGTAGTTCCAGTAGTTAGCTACACCGCTACATGGTAAAACAGTAGTGTGTAGTTCCAGTAGTTAGCTACAACGCTACATGGTAAAACAGTAGTGTGTAGTTCCAGTAGTTAGCTACAACGCTACATGGTAAAACAGTAGTGTGTAGTTCCAGTAGTTAGCTACACCGCTACATGGTAAAACAGTAGTGTGTAGTTCCAGTAGTTAGCTACAACGCTACATGGTAAAACAGTAGTGTGTAGTTCCAGTAGTTAGCTACAACGCTACATGGTAAAACAGTAGTGTGTAGTTCCAGTAGTTAGCTACACCGCTACATGGTAAAACAGTAGTGTGTAGTTCCAGTAGTTAGCTACACCGCTACATGGTAAAACAGTAGTGTGTAGTTCCAGTAGTTAGCTACAACGCTACATGGTAAAACAGTAGTGTGTAGTTCCAGTAGTTAGCTACACGCTACATGGTAAAACAGTAGTGTGTAGTTCCAGTAGTTAGCTACAACGCTACATGGTAAAACAGTAGTGTGTAGTTCCAGTAGTTAGCTACAACGCTACATGGTAAAACAGTAGTGTGTAGTTCCAATAGTTAACTATTGTGTTCTACTGCGGATGGGGCCTCTGGGAGATTTAACACTGACAGGAGATTTACCATGTCTTTTGGGTGATAAAACCTAAAGAGCATTGCAGAGCATGAGTTAATGTTTCTGTTCTATACCGTACCAGAGAGAGATGGTTCCAGTTTGGAGTCGGAGGGTCAGACACTGGTCTCTATACAATGAAAACTGTTGACACAGCAGATACTGTCTGCTATGTGTTATAGGTATCTTTCATACAGATCTTAACCTTGTGACCCATTCTAGATATCTGTTGTTCGTCATGTAGGTTGAAAGGGGTGTATCTTGGCTATAAAAGACCTTTGTACTTTTGTGTTGGCGCTCTCAACAGATCATCAGAGAGGAGTGGTGATTCGTTGACAAGCCATTGCTATTGCAAAGCTCTCACTATTAAAGACTTAGTTTAAGTATAACTGACTTGTGTGATAAGTTTGTCTCTCCTCATTTGATAGTAAAGAAATGAACCACCACAATATACTGTATTTTATACCATCTATTGCATCTTGCCTATGCCAAAACAGTAGTGTGTAGTTCCAGTAGTTAGCTACACCATTACATGGTAAAACAGTAGTGTGTAGTTCCAGTAGTTAGCTACACCGCTACATGGTAAAACAGTAGTGTGTAGTTCCAGTAGTTAGCTACACCGCTACATGGTAAAACAGTAGTGTGTAGTTCCAGTAGTTAGCTACACCGCTACATGGTAAAACAGTAGTGTGTAGTTCCAGTAGTTAGCTACACCACTACATGGTAAAACAGTAGCGTGTAGTTCCAGTAGTTAGTTACACCGCTACATGGTAAAACAGTAGTGTGTAGTTCCAGTAGTTAGCTACACCACTACATGGTACAACTGCTGTTAACTACTGAAAACACTACCAACATTTCAATTCAGTTCAACTACCACTAAGCTACTGCAAAATGTATTCAAATTCACTAGTCCCCAGCACTATGGGGTAACATCCTCTAACTGTGTGGTTCAGGCTCTGAGAAAGAGGCTCTAAGGACTATGAAAAAAAGGGTTATGAGTAAAATTGCTTATAATATGTCAACCTAGCTGTACAAGCTAATAATATCTTTCTCCCCCTCTCCCCCTCCCCCAGCCTGCCAGTCCCGTGGTTAATGTGGTCGTCCTTCCATGGTTTTGCTCCGGTGCCTGTCAGCTCCAACGGTCTGTTCTGTGCCATTGTGTTGCTCTTCCTCATGCTCCTCTTCGTCATCATCAGTATTGCTGTGTGTAAGTGGAAGATGAACAAGACGCTGGGGTCCACCATGTTCCTTCTCTATTTTGTCTTCCTGGTGCTGAGTGTACTGCTAGAGGACAGAGTTATCGTCTGTCCTGTGTCCATCTGACACTCTTTTGTCTTCCTGGTGCTGAGTGTACTGCTAGAGGACAGAGTTATCGTTGATTGATTGATTGATTTAATTTATTTATTTGGCAGTTTGTCAAATACATAAGGGCGCTTCAGCCGGTGACACCTCCACAAAATAGTTGTTTGTTTCATAACATGAGATGATTAGTACAATTTCCTAATAAACATTAAGTGCACACACACAAACACACACTGATTGTGAGAGGCCTCTCTTTTGATGCTGATTGTGTGAGGCCTCTCTTTTGATGCTGATTGTGTGAGGCCTCTCTTTTGATGCTGATTGTGTGAGGCCTCTCTTTTGATGCTGATTGTGTGAGGCCTCTCTTTTGATGCTGATTGTGTGAGGCCTCTCTTTTGATGCTGATTGTGTGAGGCATCTCTTTTGATGCTGATTGTGTGAGGCCTCTCTTTTGATGCTGATTGTGTGAGGCCTCTCTTTTGATGCTGATTGTGTGAGGCATCTCTTTTGTCCAGCATGGTGTCTGACCAGATGAGTCTACAGGCATGGTTCCAAATTAAAGGGATACTTCAGTTTGAAGAAAGTAGCTAAATAGCGTTGCGAGTAGATCCCATAGACGTCCAGTCATTGCGCTAACGCTAGTTAGCATTGGCTCGCGAAACTACCTCTAATTTTCTTCATATTGGATGCAGAGACATAAAGACGGTAGTCACGAGTTCATCTGACTCTGGGGAAGTGGATAATATTTGAAGCACTGTTGTGTCCTAGAAACTAATATGTAACACTGTAAAGAAATGTGTTTATTATAAAAGCTAAAATATTTATATTAATACCTGTCATTGACATTACAAAGTTATTTGTGAAATATTAGGTTTCTACATTGTTTAAAAGCGCAATTTTCCTATTGAGATACATTGTGTTGAAAATTGTACGCTGTCCCTTTAAACACTTCAGGTTTGTGATGACAGCATGCAAGATATCTGTCATTCATTCATTGCTGTGATCATTGACCTCCTGAAGAAAAAATTCCTCTTCCTTTCTTTCTGTGTCCCCAGATGTTTGGATATACTGGTGAAGTTACCAGGTTGTTAGCTAGCTAGCCAATAAGGTAACATGACTGAACAAAGTGTAAACAAATGGTTAACAACGCACAAGTAGTTTTAGAATGGCCCAAGACATGGTTTCTGAATGTAAAATGTGGTCCCTGCGATCCGCTATAGACGAGTTGGTTGTTTAGCAACAAAACCGACACGTGCCCAAATATGGGTTAAAACAGACTGGGTTGGCTTACATTGTTGACAACATGTTAACGATATTTAGTCTCCAATGTTTATTGAAAACATAAATGAAGCTAGCTAGCTAGCAAAATTTAGCCATATTAGATTACTTGTTAGATACTACTGCATGGTCGGAACTAGAAGCACAAGCATTTCGCTACACTTGCATTAACATCTGCTAACCATGTGTATGTGACAAATACAATTTGATTTGATTTGAATATACGTGACATCAGTCAAAACACCTCAAAACAAGACATGGTATCAATAACAAGATCAAACCATACTGAAACAATCTGAAACGAGTCACTTACTATTCGTCACATGGCAGCTTCTTGTCATTGTTGCTAGCTATCTGGCCCTCCAGAACCATTACAACACATGGCAGCTTGTTGTCATTGTTGCTAGCTATCTGGCCATCCAGAACCATAACAACACATGGCAGCTTCTTGTCATTGTTGTTAGCTATCTGGCCATCCAGAACCATTACAACACATGGCACCTTGTTGTCATTGTTGCTAGCTATCTGGCCATCCAGAACCATAACAACACATGGCCTTCTGCCCCTTTGAAGCGCATGCATCGTTTATGTGACGTTGACAGCTAACCTGTCTATCTATATGGGTCAGATCTCTTGACCTGGTTGGACTAGAAGCAATCCGCTTTTGCTGTAGTAATGGTATAACCATGACGCTAACGAATCTGCACTCACTTTGTTCTCTAGGGCACTCTGAAACAACGGTACAGGGAAGCCTTATCATTACAATTATTATCTGGGAGATTATTTTCCTAGTCGCTCCCAAAATAAAACTACTGGTCATACAACAAAATATTTCATTACATATGCCACCAAACTGGTAATACTTTAGAGCCCTGTCTACAGCCATGTCTCTGTCCGGCTCGAAGGACCTTTGAATGCATCATCAAAATATCCCAATCATTTGATTTCTAAAAGCTGTAGCAATGTCTACATTGAGTAGTTGGTGGATGATGACTACCTGAGGCTCGCTGACTGGCAACACAGACAGCAATGTTACTGGGATGTTGCAGAATTTTAATCACTTTAAAATGTCAGGTCAGCTTTTCTGAAAGTCAGGGCCAAACACCAAAGTATAAAGAAGTGGAACGAGATGTATTATTTATTTTTTTAACAGTATAATATTATTACCAACATAAATTACTTTATTGCTTTAAGTAACTTTATAAAAGGCCAAGTAGAAGACAAGGCAGTTAAGAAATAGATGTACAGATAGTGAAAAGCTAATGTTCTCACTAATTATCAAGGTTATTTATATTTGATTTGATTTATATTTCTTTTAAGAATTTTATTTGAAATTCTGTTTAATTTCAGTTCATTTTCAGATCTGATTTCCTATTTTTGATTTAGTTTTATAAAAACATTTCCTTTTCATGTTACTTAGTTTCAGATTCAGTTGTAATGTTAGTGTCATGTCTACTCCTCCCCTCCGGAGGTCGACGTCGCCGGTTTACTGGGATCCATCATTATGCATCATCATGAGGCACACCTGGACTCCATTACCTCACTCATCACCTCCCCTTTATCTGGCACTCCCTTAGGTTCCTTCCCCGGGCACAATTGATGCTGTGTTATGCAAATATGCTACTGTTACGTTGTCTGGTTCATTGTTTGTTGTTTTATTAAAACGTTTCACCTGCTTCTTGACTCACAGCGTCGTCGTTACAGTTAGGAACATAAAGCAGCGTATGCAGGGGGGTTACCACTCTAAATTATTGTCAAAATGAATATAAACAAAAATTAGCTTTTTGGTCTAATTAAGGCTAGACATTCATGGAGCTAGCAGTCATTTATCTTTTTGGTCTAATTAAGGCTAGACATTCATGGAGCTAGCAGTCATTTAGCTTTTTGGTCTAATTAAGGCTAGACATTCATGGAGCTAGCAGTCATTTATCTTTTTGGTCTAATTAAGGCTAGACATTCATGGAGCTAGCAGTCATTTAGCTTTTTGGTCTAATTAAGGCTAGACATGCATGGAGCTAGCAGTCATTTAGCTTTTTGGTCTAATTAAGGCTAGACATTCATGGAGCTAGCAGTCATTTAGCTTTTTGGTCTAATTAAGGCTAGACATGCATGGAGCTAGCAGTCATTTAGCTTTTTGGTCTAATTAAGGCTAGACATTCATGGAGCTAGCAGTCATTTAGCTTTTTGGTCTAATTAAGGCTAGACATTCATGGAGCTAGCAGTCATTTAGCTTTTTGGTCTAATTAAGGCTAGACATTCATGGAGCTAGCAGTCATTTAGCTTTTTGGTCTAATTAAAGTTAGACATGTGTAGCGTGGTTCGTTCTGCGTAGTGTACTTTTAATTAGGACACTGCCCCAACTGGAGGTCTGCTGGTTGGATTCTCTTTATTTGCCCTGCACACAAAGAGACAACACACAATATGTTAGCCCTTTGGTACAGTCACAGCTCTCGGGCACCTTGCTAGTTGAAGGTCAGGCAAAAGAGCGCAAACTAAAAATAAATAACAGGTGCTACGTGCACACATTCAGTGCACAACAGCACACCATACAATACAAGTAAAATGATATACAACATAATGCGGACAAAATCAAAGACATACCTGCACACGAAGAGACACCACACAATATGTTAGCATTAAATGTTTGGCATAATTTGGAGGGGAACATTTTTTTAATAATTCATGATGATTTTTATTTTGATTTGGTTAGTTTTTGGAGTGAAAGATAATAATTTCAGTAGTTTTCATTTTTCATTTTTAGTTTCCTATAATAACCGTCCTCAGTATGACTCAAAGATGTAAGAGTAATAGATGATGTGATTTATCATTGACATCTAAGTCGGAAGTTTACATACAGCCAAATACATTTAACCTCAGTTTTTCACAATTCCTGACATTTAATCCCTGTTTTATGTCAGTTAGGATCACAACTTCATTTTAAGAATGTGAAATGTCAGAATAATATTAAAGAGAATAATTTATTTCAGCTTTTATTTCTTTCATCACATTCCCAGTGGGTCAGAAGTTTACATACGCTCAATTAGTATTTGGTAGCATTGCCTTTAAATTGTTTAACTTGGGTCAAACGTTTCGGGCAGCTCTCAACAAGCTTCACACAATAAGTTGGGTGAATTTTGGCCCACACCTCCTGACAGAGCTGGAGTAACTGTGTCAGGTTTGTAGGCCTCCTTGCTCGCACACGCTTTTTCAGTTCTGACCACAAAGTTTCTATAGGATTGAGGTCATTGGCAACTCCAATACCTTGACTTTGATGTCCTTAAGCCATTTTGCCACAACTTTGGCAGTATGCTTGGGGTAATTGTCCATTTGGAAGACCCATTTGTGACCAAGCTTTAACTTCCTGACTGATGTCTTGAGATGTTGCTTCAATATATACACAATTTTTCTTCCTCATGATGCCATCTATTTTGTGAAGTGCACCAGTCCCTCCTGCAGCAAAGCACAACCACAACATGATGCTGACACACCCGTGCTTCACGGTTGGGATGGTGTTCTTCGGCTTGCAAGCCTCCCCCTTTTTCCTCCAAACATAACGATGGTCATTATGGCCAAACAGTTCTATTTTTGTTTCATCAGACCAGAGGACATTTCTCCAAAAAGTACAATCTTTGTCCCCATGTGCAGTTGCAAACCGTAGTCTGGCTTTTTTATGGTGGTTTTGGAGCAGTGGCTTCTTCCTTGCTGAGTGGCCTTTCAGGTTATGTCGATATAGGACTCGTTTTACTGTGGATATAGATACTTTTGTACCTGTTTCCTCCAGCATCTTCACAAGGTCCTTTGCTGTTGTTCTGGGATTGATTTTCACTTTTCTCACCAAAGTACATTCATCTCTAGGAGACAGAACGCGTCTCCCATTCCTGAGCGGTATGACAGCTGCGTGGTCCCATGGTGTTTTTACTTGCTATTGTTTGTACAGATGAACGTGGTACCTTCAGGTGTTTGGAAATTACTCCCAAGGATGAACCAGACTTTTTCTGAGGTCTTGGCTGATTTCTTTCGATTTTCCCATGATCTCAAGCAAAGAGGCACTGAGTTTGAAGGTAGGTCTTGAAATACATCCACAGCTACACCTCCAATTGACTCAAATGATGTCAATTAGTATAATAAATATACTAATATTATACTTTATTATACATGTCTCAATGTATGTAATTCAGTATGTTTAGCTGAATGTAGGCTTTGATAAAGGTAATTGCTTAATGAAGATATATGCTTAATTAATTAGTGTTGGCTATGTTCTGAGGGGAAGGGGCTTCCCCTACAAAAGGAGCCTCTCTTTCAGTTCAAGGGAGAGGCCATTTTGTATTGAGCTCTGGATGGGGCAGCATGGTTTAAGCTGGCCCTGTAAGGTATACTTTTGATGGCAGTACTGTTGTTTTTACGCAAATCACTTTGTAAATAAACACCTTTTACAGAAGAACTGTCTGCCAACTTTTTGTTTTGATCTAGGTTAGATTTCCCAGTTTGGCCTTCTGGCCTACTCTACTGTGACACAGGTCAAATAGTTCAATCTTGGTTTAATCAAAAATGTTTAATCATGGCTGGTTCGACCTCTCTCGTGCAGATCAGGGCATCATAAGCCACCTTGGGTTCATCTTGTGGGTATGTTCACCGGGTGTTGTTTACCCCTCCCTGGCTTAGTTTATCAGAAGCAAAGATGATTAGAAACAAATAGGGGTTTGTTCTACTCTTCCAGGTTATCTCTGGTCACACCGTGTCCTTGACGATACGCCCAGACCAGCTGAAGGGAGCTAGAGGGGAACCTTTACAGAAGCACAGGATTAGTAGTTATGAAAATATCTTACTATTAATTGTCAACTATCAATAGTCATACAGATATAGTAAACAAAGCTTACAGTCTCCTCTTAGGAGACTCACTCTAAGCACTTCAGCATTATACAGCTTTTTAGGTATAACAAATATAGCCAAGTGGATCCTTTCTCAGCAAAGTGTTTTCTCCCAGAGTACGGCTGCTTAGGAGAGAACACCTGGCAATCACAGAGTCTGGGCGTTCAGCCAATATTCCACTCCCACTGAGCTGACCTTGTGAGAGCAAAACCTCTGTCTACAACAGGCGCATTTCTAAATATGCAACAGGTCAAAATCACTGTCTTCAGCAGTAAAGGGTAGCTCAACTAATCTTTCATATCCTGCATTCTGGACCTGGTCATGGCAACAGTTTAACATTATATCTGGTCTTGAATTTGTTACCAGTTTTTAAACACATATTTACATTACATTTTAAAACGCAGCAAAACTTCAACATGAGGATGAGCAGCAAAATCAATACAATGACTAAAACAACAGTCAGACACAGTCGCATGATCCACCCTCCAAACCCGGTATTACCTGGCCTACCAAACGACTCTGTGTGGTTGTGTAATACAGGCAACGTCATGGGGTTAGGGTTACATATCTCCACTAATGTAGGTAAGTCCATTTGTTAGTCAGATTTACCCCATGGGAACTCCCACATGCGGATAAATCTGCTCCTACCTTAACTTAATTGTATCCCATAAGGAAATTCAAGGAATAGTAAAATTGATTAGTGACAGGTGTCCCTCCTTCAGTGGCAGTGCACTCTCTGTCCTTGTCATGGTCCGAATCAGTTTATAAATATAAACTTCTTCCTAATCATTAGTGTTTACCCTGGACCCTCAGACAATATTTAAAGACATTTCAAAAAAAAATTATCAGGATAATTTACGTCTGCAACCAAAACTCTGGCAATAGAAACGTTGTGCCCTTCAAGGTGTATAATTTCTAACCTGTGAAAAATCCACTAAAACCAAAATAAAAAGACCCCACACAATAAATCAAACACGGTATTTGCACCATTAACAAATATTCATAACATAAACATTTCGTTAGTTTTCACTTTTATTACTCTCGAATTAACTTTCCAATTAACTTTCCAATTAACTTCACATGGTGCAAAACATTCTTAAGGGATTTAAACAATTAAAAGGTTGTACAGAAGTCTTCATCTGCACAAAGACAACAATCATCACGTTGATGCATCCATCTCCGTCTTCTTAAACAATGGGGCGGCTGTGGTTTGCTGGACTCCCGCCCTGAGCCTGCCGTTGGCTGGAGCAGCTGTTATTAAAGTCCCGTCGTGGGACTATGCTGGTACTCTTCGGTTGCATTGTGGCCACTTCTCACAGGGCCCATACAACAGCTGCAATGAGAAGACTGACCGCGAAAGCAAAAAACCTGATGCGTTGAGTCCGGTGCTGGTCCTCCCATGGCCACTATGACGATTCATCGGCTGGTACATCTTCATCTGGGTTGTGGGACACTTTCCTGCAGTGGCTGGCGTGAACCCATGTCGACCTTTCTGCAACCGTCAGGTGCACCTGGAATGGACCAGTCCAGCACTGTTGGTGCCAAGTCTTTCTGCGGAGGTCCTTGATGAACACCCAATATCCTGGCTGCAATTTGTGGACCTGTCTTCCCTTTGCTTCAAGCAAAGCCGCTTTTATCCTGAGAAAAATAGACTTCAGAACATTGTTAAGAGCAGTACATTAGCTTACCAGGGTCAATCTGATATGTGGAAATGGGGTTTACTCATTTTGCACAAGATTGCTCCCGCGAAAACAGAAAAACCTGAAGCAAACCAAAAATGATTTACAATTCCTGACAATTCTCACTACACCCCCTCTTTGACACAAGGTCTTGACCATGTGCCAATTTAGCAACATAGGGGAAACAGGAACTAGGCAAGGTTGGCAGGCCAGTCGATTTTATGTTCCAGAGACAAAATTCCACTGGCCCTGCAGTAGACTGCAGGTCAGACACATCCTGTAAAGAGAAACATGTTTTTAACAGAGACAGGATGTGCAACAAATATCCTCCAAGTTTTCAACCAATTTAGAATGTGAAATTGTCTTACCAGATGAGGTGAGGGACCCACGTGGCTCCAGAGTGTACCGAAGTCATGCACAACCCCAAATGCATACCTGCTGTCAGTATGAATCGTAACAGTTTTGGCCTTAGCCAAAATAAATGCTCTAGTAAGAGCAGCCTGATTTGACAGATGGGGTGGTAGTTTAACACTTTCTAAGGTAGTGGCAGCCTGATCTGACAGATGGGACAAGGGTTAAAAGGTTTGTCAAGTGGCTGCAAACCCTCAGGAGTCAACTTTATCTTGTCCTTCATCTCCATCTTGTGGCCATGGGTGAGATCAGTGTGAAACATTAGTTCACTATGCACTCGTTCGTTCAAATTAAACTTTATTGTCACATGCGCCGAATACAGCAAGTGTAGCCCTAACCGTGAAATGCTGACTGACAAGCCCTTAACCAACAGAGCAGTTCAAGAAGAGTTAAGAAAATATTGACCAAATAAACTAAAGTAAAAAATGTAATACAAAAATAACAAAAAGTAACACAATAACACAAGCCTTCTCTACACAAAGCTCAAAGCATTGACTTTTAAAAGGTAGAACTGTAAAGTCTTTACCGGTAGTGCTGTGAAAGCGAAGGTTAGCGGTTACAACACTGCTACAACTAGCAGGCGGACAGAAAATGGTTGGAAATCAGTCACAACTCCTTCAGTCAGCAGTTTAGTTATAATTTTGTAAAATTTCAGTCTACAGCAATTGTTACAACAGTAATCGTATTTATTCCAATACCAAATGAATTCCCCTTAAACAAATTTCATATACCTATTTTCTAATTGTCTTCGTTTTTTTTTAAAATGCTTTTCAAGCAGTAACTAGTAGTCTCCCTTACAAAACAATCATCAAAAGAAATCACATCTACGGCAAACTTAAACAACTATATCCTGCTAATTTAACCAATAAATAATTTCCCCATTGCAGTCATTACTACACCGGTGGTTAATGCTAATTTCCTACATACAGTAGTTTTAGATTTCTGTCAAGCCTTCTTTTACAATCTCCTTCAACCAATTTCCGCGTTTCATCAATGTCATTATTTTTCAGTCGTCTTCAGGCTTCGTGTTCTGAGAGTTCAGTGATCCTTCCTCTTTTCTTACAGACATTATTTTAGTATTTTCTTTCAACCGAAAAAGTCGGCGTCTTTTCTTGTCTATCTTACGACGTTCACCCATTCTTACTCAAGTTCCTTTACAAGCATTACATTTATTCAATGAATTGTATTGTAACAATGTTGTTCAAACCTATGTTAAACTCTTACTTAAATCCTACATACCTTCTTGTATGAAACAAAAACATTTCACTTAATCACCAGCTTATCTCATTTTATACATAATTATTGCATTTGTTGACTTAGTTGCCCTAATACTTCCACCTAATCTGTCACGGTTCTCTCTTCAACACACTGAGGATAAAAACATCAACACACAAAACAAACTGTATTTGTTAAGGAACGTCTTCCGTTCTTATTAAACATGTCCAATTGATTCATGACTAATATACATGTACATTTGAAGTCAGAAGTTTACGTACACCTTAGCCAAATACATTTAAACTCAGATTGTTTTTCACAATTCCTGACATTTAATTCCCCGTCTTAGGTCAGTTAGGATCACCACTTAAGAATATGAAATGTCAGAATAATAGTAGAGAGAATTATTTATTTCAGCTTTTATTTTTTTCATCACATTCCCAGTGGGTCAGACGTTTATATACACTCAATTAGTATTTGGTAGCATTGCCTTTAAATAGTTTAACTTGGGTCAAATGTTTCAGGTAGCCTTCCACAAGCGTCCCACAATAAGTTGGGTGAATTTTGGCCCTTTCCTTCTAACAGAGCTGGTGTAACTGAGTCAGGTTTGTAGGCCTCCTTGCTTGAACACACTTTTTCAGTTCTGAAAAACGAGATTTAATGACTCCAACCTAAATGTATGTAAACTTCGGAAGTTTACATACATTTAGGTTGGAGTCCTTAAAACTGGTTGAAAAAGATGTTGTTCATCTCCTTCAGAACAAACAGGAGTACATTCCTTTCCATCATTTACCTAAGGATGAAAAACAAGCTTTGCTTGATTTACAATCCGATACGTCAGTCCTTGCCCACCCTGCTGATAAGGGACTCATGGATAGGACAGTTTATGGAAATGAGTGTCATAGACAACTGCTTGACAACACCTTTTACAAGAAAGTGACCCTACTTCCCAATTTCAGAACACTATCCTTACTGTCCTAGATGGGTATTTAAGTTCAGGTCAGATAACCAAAAAATAACATGACTTTTTGGCTATTCAGCACCCTAAAATTGCTACTTTCTATACTTTGCCAAAATTACACAAGAATGTTTTAAAACCTCCAGGGCGCCCTATTGTAGCGGGCATTGAAGCAGTAACAGCCCCTCTATCGACTTTTGTTGACTTTTTTATTAGACCACTCTCAGAACAGCTCCCCTCCTAAAGGACACCAGCAGTATGGTCTCAGAACAGCTCCCCTCCTAAAGGACACCAGCAGTATGGTCTCAGAACAGCTCCCTCCTAAAGGACACCAGCAGTATGGTCTCAGAACAGCTCCTCCTAAAGGACACCAGCAGTATGGTCTCAGAACAGCTGTCCTCCTAAAGGACACCAGCAGTATGGTCTCAGAACAGCTCCCCTCCTAAAGGACACCAGCAGTATGGTCTCAGAACAGCTCCCCTCCTAAAGGACACCAGCAGTATGGTCTCAGAACAGCTCCCCTCCTAAAGGACACCAGCAGTATGGTCTCAGAACAGCTCCCTCCTAAAGGACACCAGCAGTATGGTCTCAGAACAGCTCCTCCTAAAGGACACCAGCAGTATGGTCTCAGAACAGCTCCCCTCCTAAAGGACACCAGCAGTATGGTCTCAGAACAGCTCCTCCTAAAGGACACCAGCAGTATGGTCTCAGAACAGCTCCCTCCTAAAGGACACCAGCAGTATGGTCTCAGAACAGCTCCTCCTAAAGGACACCAGCAGTATGATCTCAAAACAGCTCCCTCCTAAAGGACACCAGCAGTATGGTCTCAGAACAGCTCCCTCCTAAAGGACACCAGCAGTATGGTCTCAGAACAGCTCCCTCCTAAAGGACACCAGCAGTATGGTCTCAGAACAGCTCCCTCCTAAAGGACACCAGCAGTATGGTCTCAGAACAGCTCCCTCCTAAAGGACACCAGCAGTATGATCTCAGAACAGCTCCTCCTAAAGGACACCAG
This sequence comes from Brachymystax lenok tsinlingensis, assembly GCA_030435695.1. Classification (NCBI taxonomy): domain Eukaryota; kingdom Metazoa; phylum Chordata; class Actinopteri; order Salmoniformes; family Salmonidae; genus Brachymystax; species Brachymystax lenok. The sequence continues at coordinate 56,012,392 of CM059818.1, read as the reverse complement.
CAGTATGGTCTCAGAACAGCTCCCCTCCTAAAGGACACCAGCAGTATGGTCTCAGAACAGCTCCCCTCCTAAAGGACACCAGCAGTATGGTCTCTATCATTGACTCTCTTGATCCTCTCCCTGTTAATACCTTGTTAGTTACTTTGATGTTGAGACGTTATACACGAATATTCCACACGAGGGCGGTATTGAAGCTATGGAACATTTTCTTCTGCAACGTGACCCTAATGAACTGCCTTCCAGACCCTAATGAACTACCTTCCAGACCCTAATGAACTACCTTCCAGACCCTAATGAACTACCTTCCAGACCCTAATGAACTACCTTCCAGACCCTAATGAACTACCTTCCAGACCCTAATGAACTACCTTCTAGTGCCTGCATTATACCATTGGCTGAAATAGTACTCACACACAACTACTTCTTGTTTCTAAATGATTTCTTTAGTCAGACGAAGAGTACTGCTATGGGATCCCCCATGGCTCCTAACTATGCTAATTCGTATGTGGGTTACATGGAAAAACAAAATGTTTTCTTGCCTAACATTATTTGGAAACGGTATATTGATGATATTTTTGTTCTACGGAGGGGTGATGCCAAACAGCTCCAGGCATTCCATGCTTTTCTTAATTCTGAGCATCTGAGATTTACTATGCAGTCTGACACACGTCAAATCCGTTTCCTTGATCTTGTGTGAGAATAATGTTCTATACACTGATCTTTACAGGAAACCTACTGATCGTAACTGTTTGTTGAGGGCTAATGTCACCCGCTTCCCTTGAAAAACTGTTTGCCCTACAGCCAATTCAAATCAAAAGAATTTGCAAAAAACAATTCGATTTCGACAGAAATATATCTGAGACGCAAAGAAATGTCAAGGAGAGGGGATACAAAAACGGTCAAATTAATACCGACAATGAGAAAATTCCAAACAATCTATTTCAAGGACAGTCTCGCAAAAAGAAGCATTCTTGCGTTCTAACTACCCGCTATTCAAAGTGCTCTGAACAAATTAAGGGAATCGTTCACAAACATTGTCACATTCTAAGATCCGATGATAGTATCGGTAATGTGTTTTCAGACCCTCCCTTGGTCATATTCTCACGGGGCAGAAATCTCAGAGACCAATAGGTAAACTCTGATTTACCACCCCAAGATATCCCTGCACAACGTCTAGTTGCGCCCCTACTGGATGGAAACTACAAGTGTAATGGCTGTGCTCAATGCAATGGCACTTGTAAATGTAGATCCTTCAAACTCCCCCAAACAGGGAAACAGATCCCAATCAAAGGTGTTATCATGTGGTCCACTAAGGCAGTTATTTATCTTATAATTTGTCCTTGTGGTAAAAATTATGTGGGTTACCCTTACCCTTACCACCTGGGGGCGGCCTGTCAGGAAGTCCAGGATCCAGTTGCAGAGGGAGGTGTTTAGTCCCAGGATCCTTAGCTTAGTGATGAGCTTTGAGGGCACTATGGTGTTGAACGCTGAGTTGCTGTCAATGAACAGCATTCTCACATAGGTGTTCCTTTTGTCCAGGTGGGAAAGGGCAGTGTTGAGTGCAATAGAGATTGCATCATCTGTAGATCTGTTGGGGCGGTATGCAAATTGGAGTGGGTCACGGGTTTCTGGGATAATGGTGTTGATGTCAGCCATTACCAGCCCTTTAAAGCACTTCATGGCTATGGACGTGAGTGCTACGGGTCGGTAGTCATTTAGGCAGGTTACCTTGGTGTTCTTGGGCGCAGGGACTATGGTGGTCTGCTTGAAACATGTTGGTATTACAGACTCAGTCAGGGACATGTCGAAAATGTCAGTGAAGACACCTGCCAGTTGGTCAGCACATGCTGCCCGCACAATCACAGAGAACACATAATTTAAGACAACGATATAGCCTAAGATCAGCTCTGAAAATGTTACGCTAAATAGGTCAAACATGGCATGTCCATCCAATGAAATGATGAAGTTCCTCTACTCTGTCAAACGGTCACTCGACTAGACCCTGCTATACTATCAAAATAAACCTAACATATATTCATGACCATTTCTGTTGGATTATTTGCCCTTCTTCTGTTGTATAAGAGAATACTGTGTCTCGGGTCGACCAACATTTCATACATCCAATGAAATAAATGGACTTGGGGCGAGCAGTGCTTGATCCCTCACAAATCACGCGAACGCGCAAAGACGTCATCGGTGACCTGATGGAAGAGAAGACTGGAGCAGTACCAACACAGACGTCATCGGTGACCTGATGGAAGAGAAGACTGGAGCAGTACCAACACAGGCGTCATCGGTGACCTGATGGAAGAGAAGACTGGAGCAGTACCAACACAGACGCGTCATCGGTGACCTGATGGAAGAGAAGACTGGAGCAGTACCAACACAGACGCGTCATCGGTGACCTGATGGAAGAGAAGACTGGAGCAGTACCAACACAGACGTCATCGGTGACCTGATGGAAGAGAAGACTGGAGCAGTACCAACACAGACGTCATCGGTGACCTGATGGAAGAGAAGACTGGAGCAGTACCAACACAGACGTCATCGGTGACCTGATGGAAGAGAAGACTGGAGCAGTACCAACACAGACGTCATCGGTGGCCTGATGGAAGAGAAGACTGGAGCAGTACCAACACAGACGTCATCGGTGACCTTATGGAAGAGAAGACTGGAGCAGTACCAACACAGACGTCATCGGTGACCTGATGGAAGAGAAGACTGGAGCAGTACCAACACAGACGTCATCGATGACCTGATGGAAGAGAAGACTGGAGCAGTACCAACACAGACGCCATCGGTGACCTGATGGAAGAGAAGACTGGAGCAGTACCAACACAGACGTCATCGATGACCTGATGGAAGAGAAGACTGGAGCAGTACCAACACAGACGTCATCGATGACCTGATGGAAGAGAAGACTGGAGCAGTACCAACACAGACGTCATCGATGACCTGATGGAAGAGAAGACTGGAGCAGTACCAACACAGACGTCATCGGTGACCTGATGGAAGAGAAGACTGGAGCAGTACCAACACAGACGTCATCGGTGACCTGATGGAAGAGAAGACTGGAGCAGTACCAACACAGACGTCATCGGTGGCCTGATGGAAGAGAAGACTGGAGCAGTACCAACACAGACGTCATCGGTGACCTGATGGAAGAGAAGACTGGAGCAGTACCAACACAGACGTCCATCGGTGACCTGATGGAAGAGAAGACTGGAGCAGTACCAACACAGACGTCATCGGTGACCTGATGGAAGAGAAGACTGGAGCAGTACCAACACAGACGTCATCGGTGACCTGATGGAAGAGAAGACTGGAGCAGTACCAACACAGACGTCATCGGTGACCTGATGGAAGAGAAGACTGGAGCAGTACCAACACAGACGTCATCGCTGACACGATGGAAGAGAAGACTGGAGCAGTACCAACACAGACGTCATCGCTGACACGATGGAAGAGAAGACTGGAGCAGTACCAACACAGACGTCATCGGTGACCTGATGGAAGAGAAGACTGGAGCAGTACCAACACAGACGTCATCGGTGACCTGATGGAAGAGAAGACTGGAGCAGTACCAACACAGACGTCATCGGTGACCTGATGGAAGAGAAGACTGGAGCAGTACCAACACAGACGTCATCGGTGACCTGATGGAAGAGAAGACTGGAGCAGTACCAACACAGACGTCATCGGTGACCTGATGGAAGAGAAGACTGGAGCAGTACCAACACAGACGTCATCGGTGGCCTGATGGAAGAGAAGACTGGAGCAGTACCAACACAGACGTCATCGGTGACCTTATGGAAGAGAAGACTGGAGCAGTACCAACACAGACGTCATCGGTGACCTGATGGAAGAGAAGACTGGAGCAGTACCAACACAGACGTCATCGATGACCTGATGGAAGAGAAGACTGGAGCAGTACCAACACAGACGTCATCGGTGACCTGATGGAAGAGAAGACTGGAGCAGTACCAACACAGACGTCATCGATGACCTGATGGAAGAGAAGACTGGAGCAGTACCAACACAGACGTCATCGGTGACCTGATGGAAGAGAAGACTGGAGCAGTACCAACACAGACGTCATCGGTGACCTGATGGAAGAGAAGACTGGAGCAGTACCAACACAGACGTCATCGGTGGCCTGATGGAAGAGAAGACTGGAGCAGTACCAACACAGACGTCATCGGTGGCCTGATGGAAGAGAAGACTGGAGCAGTACCAACACAGACGTCATCGGTGGCCTGATGGAAGAGAAGACTGGAGCAGTACCAACACAGACGTCATCGGTGACACGATGGAAGAGAAGACTGGAGCAGTACCAACACAGACGTCATCGGTGACCTGATGGAAGAGAAGACTGGAGCAGTACCAACACAGACGTCATCGGTGACCTGATGGAAGAGAAGACTGGAGCAGTACCAACACAGACGTCATCGGTGACCTGATGGAAGAGAAGACTGGAGCAGTACCAACACAGACGTCATCGGTGACCTGATGGAAGAGAAGACTGGAGCAGTACCAACACAGACGTCATCGGTGACCTGATGGAAGAGAAGACTGGAGTTCCTGATGTTGCAATTGTTTTAGATGCCGTTCCCTCAGGTGTTGCTTTATTATTCAGGAACGTGTTTTAGATGCCATTCCCTCAGGTGTTGCTTTATTATTCAGGGCGTGTTTTAGATGCCATTCCCTCAGGTGTTGCTTTATTATTCAGGAACGTGTTTTAGATGCCATTCCCTCAGGTGTTGCTTTATTATTCAGGAACGTGTTTTAGATGCCGTTCCCTCAGGTGTTGCTTTATTATTCAGGGACGTGTTTTAGATGCCGTTCCCTCAGGTGTTGCTTTATTATTCAGGAACGTGTTTTAGATGCCGTTCCCTCAGGTGTTGCTTTATTATTCAGGAACGTGTTTTAGATGCCATTCCCTCAGGTGTTGCTTTATTATTCAGGAACGTGTTTTAGATGCCGTTCCCTCAGGTGTTGCTTTATTATTCAGGGACGTGTTTTAGATGCCGTTCCCTCAGGTGTTGCTTTATTATTCAGGGCGTGTTTTAGATGCCATTCCCTCAGGTGTTGCTTTATTATTCAGGAACGTGTTTTAGATGCCGTTCCCTCAGGTGTTGCTTTATTATTCAGGACGTGTTTTAGATGCCGTTCCCTCAGGTGTTGCTTTATTATTCAGGACGTGTTTTAGATGCCATTCCCTCAGGTGTTGCTTTATTATTCAGGGCGTGTTTTAGATGCCATTCCCTCAGGTGTTGCTTTATTATTCAGGAACGTGTTTTAGATGCCGTTCCCTCAGGTGTTGCTTTATTATTCAGGAACGTGTTTTAGATGCCATTCCCTCAGGTGTTGCTTTATTATTCAGGAACGTGTTTTAGATGCCGTTCCCTCAGGTGTTGCTTTATTATTCAGGAACGTGTTTTAGATGCCATTCCCTCAGGTGTTGCTTTATTATTCAGGAACGTGTTTTAGATGCCGTTCCCTCAGGTGTTGCTTTATTATTCAGGAACGTGTTTTAGATGCCATTCCCTCAGGTGTTGCTTTATTATTCAGGAACGTGTTTTAGATGCCATTCCCTCAGGTGTTGCTTTATTATTCAGGGACGTGTTTTAGATGCCGTTCCCTCAGGTGTTGCTTTATTATTCAGGAACGTGTTTTAGATGCCGTTCCCTCAGGTGTTGCTTTATTATTCAGGGACGTGTTTTAGATGCCGTTCCCTCAGGTGTTGCTTTATTATTCAGGGACGTGTTTTAGATGCCGTTCCCTCAGGTGTTGCTTTATTATTCAGGGACGTGTTTTAGATGCCATTCCCTCAGGTGTTGCTTTATTATTCAGGAACGTGTTTTAGATGCCATTCCCTCAGGTGTTGCTTTATTATTCAGGAACGTGTTTTAGATGCCATTCCCTCAGGTGTTGCTTTATTATTCAGGGACGTGTTTTAGATGCCATTCCCTCAGGTGTTGCTTTATTATTCAGGAACGTGTTTTAGATGCCATTCCCTCAGGTGTTGCTTTATTATTCAGGGACGTGTTTTAGATGCCATTCCCTCAGGTGTTGCTTTATTATTCAGGAACGTGTTTTAGATGCCGTTCCCTCAGGTGTTGCTTTATTATTCAGGAACGTGTTTTAGATGCCATTCCCTCAGGTGTTGCTTTATTATTCAGGACGTGTTTTAGATGCCATTCCCTCAGGTGTTGCTTTATTATTCAGGAACGTGTTTTAGATGCCGTTCCCTCAGGTGTTGCTTTATTATTCAGGAACGTGTTTTAGATGCCATTCCCTCAGGTGTTGCTTTATTATTCAGGAACGTGTTTTAGATGCCGTTCTCAGGTGTTGCTTTATTATTCAGGGACGTGTTTTAGATGCCATTCCCTCAGGTGTTGCTTTATTATTCAGGAACGTGTTTTAGATGCCGTTCCTCAGGTGTTGCTTTATTATTCAGGACGTGTTTTAGATGCCATTCCCTCAGGTGTTGCTTTATTATTCAGGGACGTGTTTTAGATGCCATTCCCTCAGGTGTTGCTTTATTATTCAGGAACGTGTTTTAGATGCCATTCCCTCAGGTGTTGCTTTATTATTCAGGAACGTGTTTTAGATGCCATTCCCTCAGGTGTTGCTTTATTATTCAGGGACGTGTTTTAGATGCCGTTCCCTCAGGTGTTGCTTTATTATTCAGGGACGTGTTTTAGATGCCATTCCCTCAGGTGTTGCTTTATTATTCAGGAACGTGTTTTAGATGCCGTTCCCTCAGGTGTTGCTTTATTATTCAGGGACGTGTTTTAGATGCCATTCCCTCAGGTGTTGCTTTATTATTCAGGACGTGTTTTAGATGCCATTCCCTCAGGTGTTGCTTTATTATTCAGGGACGTGTTTTAGATGCCATTCCCTCAGGTGTTGCTTTATTATTCAGGGACGTGTTTTAGATGCCGTTCCCTCAGGTGTTGCTTTATTATTCAGGACGTGTTTTAGATGCCATTCCCTCAGGTGTTGCTTTATTATTCAGGGACGTGTTTTAGATGCCGTTCCCTCAGGTGTTGCTTTATTATTCAGGAACGTGTTTTAGATGCCATTCCCTCAGGTGTTGCTTTATTATTCAGGGACGTGTTTTAGATGCCGTTCCCTCAGGTGTTGCTTTACTATTCAGGGACGTGTTTTAGATGCCGTTCCCTCAGGTGTTGCTTTATTATTCAGGAACGTGTTTTAGATGCCGTTCCCTCAGGTGTTGCTTTATTATTCAGGGACGTGTTTTAGATGCCGTTCCCTCAGGTGTTGCTTTATTATTCAGGGACGTGTCAAGGCCCTCAGAACATACCTACAGTTAACCCTGTTGACTCATCAGTAGGAAAGATGTGTTTCTCTTTTGGTCCATTCAACAACAATAGAGCTATAAGAGCCTTGTTTCAGAAGGATGCTGTATCTACACCTTATGTCATGCCTAATTGGAAAGTTTTTTTTGATAATATCTATTAGAAAAAAGTTTGGATTTTGTCACACACATACCTACTTGTTAACAAAATTAAGGAAATTTCCTTTAAAATTATTGAATTAAATATTATCCTGCCAACCACTATATGAAGAAATTTAAGGAAAACATCAACTCAAGTTGTTCCTTTTGTAATGACCACCCAGAAACAGTGTGGCATCTTTTTTGGCATTGTATTCATGTAAGGAATCTGTGGCAAGACATCAGTAGATTTATAATTGAACACATTTATGAATATTTTACACTATTATGGAGAGATGTAGTGCTTGGATTCTTTACCTACGATAGAAATAAGCTGAAACAATTTTATGTAATTAATTTAATTATTCTTTTGGCCAAGTTTCATATATTTACAAATGTAAAAGAAATTGAACTATATTTTAAGACAATGAAATACTCCACTAACAAAAAAGCTGTTAGAATGATAAGTGTATGTATGTCCCTTAAGGTCCTAGCCCCCGCCCCCAGCCCCGCCCCTGTCCCAATTGTCCTTTGTATATTATTGATATATACTTGTGTTCCCCCCATGTACTTTCTGTATTGTTTTGTTGTTAATAAAATAAATGAAAAATAAATAGGATTATCATGCATTTCTTTTCGTGTCTCAGTGCCTCTCATTTTAAAGCGGAAATCAGAAGTTAAACAATAACAAAGCGCCCTCCCCATTCCTCTTTCTGTAAAAACACGAGGGACGGGCTGAAGAAGTGTGACCACTTTCAAAATCATAGACAACGCTATGGATGCAAGGACAGACCATCCATTATATATACACATGTTAGTTTTAACCATGTTCTGGGGCTACATAGTGTTTGTTTACTTTCTTTGGCTCGCAGCTAAGAACTTCAAAAGTCTTAGGTCCTACCGAGATTTGAACTCGGATCGCAGGATTCAGAGTCCTGAGTGCTAACCATTACACCATAGAACCATATACTGAGAGCGCGGACGTTCGACACTAGTCTGATGTAACTCAAATTCTTTCGCCTAGATTCTTCTTCATTACTAGCTGTTGACACAATGTATGAATTTATCCGGTAAATTAATTTCATGTAGATCCATGAATGAAATCAAGTGAGAAGAAGTGTTACCAATGCAGATGGTTGATTTGGAAGTGGGCATTAGTTATATATATATATATATATATATATATATATATATATAACTATCTATCGGTCTTCCCTGCTGCTGAGGTTAAAGGACGAGGCTGGAGCTGCAGCGCACTGCGGTGACCGACAGGAGAAGACCACTACGGTATAATCACCGACAGGACCGAGGAGGACAGGGACGGTGAGGTGACCGACAGGAGAAGACCAGTAAGGTATAATCACCGACAGGACCGAGGAGGACAGGGACGGTGAGGTGACCGACAGGAGAAGACCAGTAAGGTATAATCACCGACAGGACCGAGGAGGACAGGGACGGTGAGGTGACCGACAGGAGAAGACCAGTAAGGTATAATCACCGACAGGACCGAGGAGGAAAGGGACGGTGAGGTGACCGACAGGAGAAGACCAGTAAGGTATAATCACCGACAGGACCGAGGAGGAAAGGGACGGTGAGGTGACCGACAGGAGAAGGCCAGTATAAGGTATAATCACCGACAGGACCGAGGAGGACAGGGACGGTGAGGTGACCGACAGGAGAAGACCAGTATAAGGTATAATCACCGACAGGACCGAGGAGGACAGGGACGGTGAGGTGACCGACAGGAGAAGACCAGTATAAGGTATAATCACCGACAGGACCGAGGAGGACAGGGACGGTGAGGTGACCGACAGGAGAAGACCAGTAAGGTATAATCACCCGACAGGACCGAGGAGGAAAGGGACGGTGAGGTGACCGACAGGAGAAGACCAGTAAGGTATAATCACCGACAGGACCGAGGAGGAAAGGGACGGTGAGGTGACCGACAGGAGAAGACCAGTAAGGTATAATCACCGACAGGACCGAGGAGGAAAGGGACGGTGAGGTGACCGACAGGAGAAGACCAGTAAGGTATAATCACCGACAGGACCGAGGAGGACAGGGACGGTGAGGTGACCGACAGGAGAAGACCAGTAAGGTATAATCACCGACAGGACCGAGGAGGAAAGGGACGGTGAGGTGACCGACAGGAGAAGACCAGTAAGGTATAATCACCGACAGGACCGAGGAGGACAGGGACGGTGAGGTGACCGACAGGAGAAGACCAGTATAAGGTATAATCACCGACAGGACCGAGGAGGACAGGGACGGTGAGGTGACCGACAGGAGAAGACCAGTATAAGGTATAATCACCGACAGGACCGAGGAGGACAGGGACGGTGAGGTGACCGACAGGAGAAGACCAGTAAGGTATAATCACCGACAGGACCGAGGAGGAAAGGGACGGTGAGGTGACCGACAGGAGAAGACCAGTAAGGTATAATCACCGACAGGACCGAGGAGGAAAGGGACGGTGAGGTGACCGACAGGAGAAGACCAGTAAGGTATAATCACCGACAGGACCGAGGAGGAAAGGGACGGTGAGGTGACCGACAGGAGAAGACCAGTAAGGTATAATCACCCGACAGGACCGAGGAGGACAGGGACGGTGAGGTGACCGACAGGAGAAGACCAGTAAGGTATAATCACCGACAGGACCGAGGAGGAAAGGGACGGTGAGGTGACCGACAGGAGAAGACCAGTAAGGTATAATCACCCGACAGGACCGAGGAGGACAGGGACGGTGAGGTGACCGACAGGAGAAGACCAGTAAGGTATAATCACCGACAGGACCGAGGAGGAAAGGGACGGTGAGGTGACCGACAGGAGAAGACCAGTAAGGTATAATCACCCGACAGGACCGAGGAGGACAGGGACGGTGAGGTGACCGACAGGAGAAGACCAGTATAAGGTATAATCACCGACAGGACCCGAGGAGGAAAGGGACGGTGAGGTGACCGACAGGAGAAGACCAGTAAGGTATAATCACCCGACAGGACCGAGGAGGAAAGGGACGGTGAGGTGACCCGACAGGAGAAGACCAGTAAGGTATAATCACCCGACAGGACCGAGGAGGACAGGGACGGTGAGGTGACCGACAGGAGAAGACCAGTATAAGGTATAATCACCGACAGGACCGAGGAGGACAGGGACGGTGAGGTGACCCGACAGGAGAAGACCAGTATAAGGTATAATCACCCGACAGGACCGAGGAGGACAGGGACGGTGAGGTGACCGACAGGAGAAGACCAGTAAGGTATAATCACCCGACAGGACCGAGGAGGAAAGGGACGGTGAGGTGACCGACAGGAGAAGACCAGTAAGGTATAATCACCGACAGGACCGAGGAGGAAAGGGACGGTGAGGTGACCGACAGGAGAAGACCAGTAAGGTATAATCACCGACAGGACCGAGGAGGAAAGGGACGGTGAGGTGACCGACAGGAGAAGACCAGTAAGGTATAATCACCCGACAGGACCGAGGAGGACAGGGACGGTGAGGTGACCGACAGGAGAAGACCAGTAAGGTATAATCACCGACAGGACCGAGGAGGAAAGGGACGGTGAGGTGACCGACAGGAGAAGACCAGTAAGGTATAATCACCGACAGGACCGAGGAGGACAGGGACGGTGAGGTGACCGACAGGAGAAGACCAGTATAAGGCATAATCACCGACAGGACCGAGGAGGACAGGGACGGTGAGGTGACCGACAGGAGAAGACCAGTAAGGTATAATCACCGACAGGACCGAGGAGGAAAGGGACGGTGAGGTGACCGACAGGAGAAGACCAGTAAGGTATAATCACCGACAGGACCGAGGAGGACAGGGACGGTGAGGTGACCGACAGGAGAAGACCAGTAAGGTATAATCACCGACAGGACCGAGGAGGAAAGGGACGGTGAGGTGACCGACAGGAGAAGACCAGTAAGGTATAATCACCGACAGGACCGAGGAGGAAAGGGACGGTGAGGTGACCGACAGGAGAAGACCAGTAAGGTATAATCACCGACAGGACCGAGGAGGACAGGGACGGTGAGGTGACCGACAGGAGAAGACCAGTAAGGTATAATCACCGACAGGACCGAGGAGGAAAGGGACGGTGAGGTGACCGACAGGAGAAGACCAGTAAGGTATAATCACCGACAGGACCGAGGAGGACAGGGACGGTGAGGTGACCGACAGGAGAAGACCAGTATAAGGTATAATCACCGACAGGACCGAGGAGGACAGGGACGGTGAGGTGACCGACAGGAGAAGACCAGTATAAGGTATAATCACCGACAGGACCGAGGAGGAAAGGGACGGTGACACTTGGACTCAAAGACATCCGACCTCGCCTTCATTTGGATTCAGAATGGGGAATAGAGACGACGAGTATGATTACTTGTTTAAAGGTGAATGTATGCTGAATATGCCCGAAGCTGTCCAGAAAGCGGAATATCGTCGTGGTTTTATTCCAGTCCCCAGCTAGGAGTGGTCGGCACGCTAAGCTAGCTAGCTGCTAACTACGCATTTACAGCCTGCTAACCTCAGCCTGATATTCGGCCAACTTAAAGAAGGTCGTTTTGGATAGAAATATATCTATTGGTTTTATTGTCTTGATAATATACAATAATGTGAACTAACAGCAGTGGATCATGTGTCCTGTAGCTTGTTGGGCTAACATTAGATGTAGCGCAGGTCTCTGATGGACCGGTGCCGTTACCGTCAGGGGAAATATACAACTAACGTTTAGTTAGTTAGTTAGTTAGGTTAACACCGGTAACTAACAGGTAGTTTAGTTAACCAGCGACTTGGTCAAATGACCACATAACTAACGTTAACCTGGTTAGCTAGCTAGTGAACCCGTCGGTAGGTGCTCCAGCTAGCTGACGTTACGTGATATCATTCATTTAAAAACACATTTCTTACAGATGATTACATGTCCAACTTTTTTTTTGGGGGGGCAAAATAACTAAAGGATGGTATTATTAGACTTTCCTAACGAGTCTCTGTTGTAGACCCAGTCGCTCTCTGCTTAGGGTAGCAGGTAGCCTTCAGGTTAGAGGTGGGCCAGACATCAGGTAGCAGAGCTGACAAGGTGGACAATATGTTGTTCCAGGGTAAGCCTACTTTCTGCTGGTGTCTCAGGGGGGGTTGGAATATAAGCACCCCCCCCCCAGATTGTTGTTATTACCTCGTATTGAACTAGGCAAGGCATTTTTAACAACAAATTCTTATTTACAATGATGGCATACCAAGGCCAAACCCTCCCTTAACCCTGACGACGCTGGGCCAATTGTACGCAGCCCTAATGGCAGAGGAAGTGGATCTACAACAGACCCATTGTTTGGAAAGTCTGTTTAGTAATACGCTCCTTTTGAGATATTTTGTCTAATGAATGGGCTCCTGCTTGCTTGTTGTTAAAATATGATGGTCATCGGGGCCAAAGCATTTCACATAGACTCTTTATTCTTCAATAAGGGGGTGCATTGTATTGATTAATGTCTATTGTTTTATATTCCTACTGTAATATATCTACAGGATGTTTGTTATAAATTTGACTGCCTTCTTCAAGGGGAATCAGGACATGCATGAAGTTGTTTTGAATTGGCTCTAACCTGTCTCTTTCTCTCAGGCCCAGTGGTGTTGATAGGAGACTCTAACCTGTCTCTTTCTCTCAGGCCCAGTGGTGTTGATAGGAGACTCTAACCTGTCTCTTTCTCTCTGGCCCAGTGGTGTTGATAGGAGACTCTAACCTGTCTCTTTCTCTCTGGCCCAGTGGTGTTGATAGGAGAGACTCTAACCTGTCTCTTTCTCTCTGGCCCAGTGGTGTTGATAGGAGACTCTAACCTGTCTCTTTCTCTCAGGCCCAGTGGTGTTGATAGGAGACTCTAACCTGTCTCTTTCTCTCAGGCCCAGTGGTGTTGATGGGAGACTCTAACCTGTCTCTTTCTCTCTGGCCCAGTGGTGTTGATGGGAGACTCTAACCTGTCTCTTTCTCTCTGGCCCAGTGGTGTTGATGGGAGACTCTAACCTGTCTCTTTCTCTCTGGCCCAGTGGTGTTGATGGGAGACTCTAACCTGTCTCTTTCTCTCTGGCCCAGTGGTGTTGATGGGAGACTCTAACCTGTCTCTTTCTCTCTGGCCCAGTGGTGTTGATGGGAGACTCTAACCTGTCTCTTTCTCTCTGGCCCAGTGGTGTTGATAGGAGACTCTAACCTGTCTCTTTCTCTCTGGCCTAGTGGTGTTGATAGGAGACTCTAACCTGTCTCTTTCTCTCAGGCCCAGTGGTGTTGATAGGAGACTCTAACCTGTCTCTTTCTCTCAGGCCCAGTGGTGTTGATAGGAGACTCTAACCTGTCTCTTTCTCTCAGGCCCAGTGGTGTTGATAGGAGACTCTAACCTGTCTCTTTCTCTCTGGCCCAGTGGTGTTGATAGGAGACTCTAACCTGTCTCTTTCTCTCAGGCCCAGTGGTGTTGATAGGAGACTCTAACCTGTCTCTTTCTCTCTGGCCCAGTGGTGTTGATAGGAGACTCTGGTGTGGGGAAGAGCAACCTGCTCTCTCGTTTCACCCGGAATGAGTTTAACCTGGAGAGTAAGAGCACCATCGGGGTGGAGTTCGCCACCCGCAGTATCCAGGTGGATGGGAAGACCGTGAAGGCTCAGATCTGGGACACGGCCGGCCAGGAGAGATACCGGGCTATTACATCAGCGTGAGTACAAACAAACACTGTTTAGAAAACACTTCTGACTTGACTGGACAGGAGCGATACGAGCCATCACCTCAGCATGAGCACTCAGGATTGGAAATACGGCCTTCTGAAATGTTGCATAATAAACTTATGCATCAAATATCATATGAAAGTATCATGCGTAGACCTAATGCATTTAGTTGGAGAGTCAGTCCAACACGTAGACCTAATGCATTTAGTTGGGGAGTCAGTCCAACACGTAGACCTAATGCATTTAGTTGGGGAGTCAGTCCAACACGTAGACCTAATGCATTTAGTTGGGGAGTCAGTCCAACACGTAGACCTAATGCATTTAGTTGGAGAGTCAGTCCAACACGTAGACCTAATGCATTTAGTTGGAGAGTCAGTCCAACACGTAGACCTAATGCATTTAGTTGGGGAGTCAGTCCAACACGTAGACCTAATGCATTTAGTTGGGGAGTCAGTCCAACACGTAGACCTAATGCATTTAGTTGGAGAGTCAGTCCAACACGTAGACCTAATGCATTTAGTTGGAGAGTCAGTCCAACACGTAGACCTAATGCATTTAGTTGGAGAGTCAGTCCAACACGTAGACCTAATGCATTTAGTTGGAGAGTCAGTCCAACACGTAGACCTAATGCATTTAGTTGGGGAGTCAGTCCAACACGTAGACCTAATGCATTTAGTTGGAGAGTCAGTCCAACACGTAGACCTAATGCATTTAGTTGGGGAGTCAGTCCAACACGTAGACCTAATGCATTTAGTTGGGGAGTCAGTCCAACACGTAGACCTAATGCATTTAGTTGGAGAGTCAGTCCAACACGTAGACCTAATGCATTTAGTTGGAGAGTCAGTCCAACACGTAGACCTAATGCATTTAGTTGGAGAGTCAGTCCAACACGTAGACCTAATGCATTTAGTTGGAGAGTCAGTCCAACACGTAGACCTAATGCATTTAGTTGGAGAGTCAGTCCAACACGTAGACCTAATGCATTTAGTTGGAGAGTCAGTCCAACACGTAGACCTAATGCATTTAGTTGGTGAGTCAGTCCAACACGTAGACCTACTGCATTTAGTTGGTGAGTCAGTCCAACACGTAGACCTAATGCATTTAGTTGGAGAGTCAGTCCAACACGTAGACCTAATGCATTTAGTTGGTGAGTCAGTCCAACACGTAGACCCAATGCATTTAGTTGGAGAGTCAGTCCAACACATAGACCTACTTATTGGAGACAATTTAACCTTTCCTTCAGGATAAACAGGCTCTTCTGAAAGCATGGACCAATGCATTTGGGCTATTCCAAAGCCTGTTACAAGGTTTACTTCAAGTTACTAACAACACTATAGAGGCCATCTCTGTTTGTCACCTTTGATCCCAACTCCCTTCACTCTGCATCCTCTGGTCCACAGGTATTACCGTGGCGCCGTGGGGGCCTTGTTGGTCTATGACATCGCCAAACACCTGACCTATGATCCCAACTCCTTTAACTCTGCATCCTCTGGTCCACAGGTATTACCGTGGCGCCGTGGGGGCCTTGTTGGTCTATGACATCGCCAAACACCTGACCTATGAAAACGTGGAGCGTTGGCTGAAGGAGCTGAGAGACCACGCAGACAGCAACATCGTCATTATGTTGGTCGGCAACAAGAGTGATCTGCGCCACCTCAGGGCCGTGCCCACCGACGAGGCACGGACATTCGCAGGTCAGTGTGTGTGGCATGAGGCAGGCAACAAGAGCGACCTGCGCCGCCTCGAGGCAGGTCAGTGCAGTACCAACTCACACAGAAAGGGGTCTAGGAGTAGGGCGGTGAACCTTTTCATTATTTTCCTTACCCATGAGTGACTGTTTAGTTTTCAAATAGGAAGACGTCTCTGTAATGTCATAGAGATTTGCATAATGGTAGAGACCTCATCGCCGTGGTGATTGACATGGTTTACTCTTTCCCTCTGTCCCTCAGAGAAGAACGGTTTGTCTTTCCTGGAGACTTCAGCCCTGGACTCTACTAACGTGGAGACATCCTTCCAGACCATTCTGACTGGTGAGGTGTCTTTCTATGCTCTCTACAGCATTGATCTGATAGGCTGGGACGTTTGATACGGTGTCATGATATAGACTTAGACTAGGTAAAGATGTTTATTGCAGCATGGCTCTGGGGTTTTGGTGTGTGTGTTTGTTTGTGTGTTTGAGTGAGAGAGACCAGACCTTGTGTGTTGGAGTGAACAAATCCACTGGGCCGAGGGCCAGATCTGCCTGAAGACCTAATCACAGCTGAGACATGACCAGCTCCTTCCTCTGGTCCTGTCCTGTCCTGCTGTTTACCAGCTCCTTCCTCTGGTCCTGTCCTGTCCTGCTGTGTACCAGCTCCTTCCTCTGGCCCTGTCCTGTCCTGCTGTTTACCAGCTCCTTCCTCTGGCCCTGTCCTGTCCTGCTGGGTACCAGCTCCTTCCTCTGGCCCTGTCCTGTCCTGCTGGGTACCAGCTCCTTACTCTGGCCCTGTCCTGTCCTGCTGGGTACCAGCTCCTTCCTCTGGCCCTGTCCTGTCCTGCTGGGTACCAGCTCCTTCCTCTGGCCCTGTCCTGTCCTGCTAGGTACCAGCTCCTTCCTCTGGCCCTGTCCTGTCCTGCTAGGTACCAGCTCCTTCCTCTGGCCCTGTCCTGTCCTGCTGTTTACCAGCTCCTTCCTCTGGCCCTGTCCTGTCCTGCTGGGTACCAGCTCCTTCCTCTGGTCCTGTCCTGCTGGGTACCAGCTCCTTCCTCTGGCCCTGTCCTGTCCTGCTGTTTCCCAGCTCCTTCCTCTGGCCCTGTCCTGTCCTGCTGTTTACCAGCTCCTTCCTCTGGCCCTGTCCTGTCCTGCTGTTTACCAGCTCCTTCCTCTGGCCCTGTCCTGTCCTGCTGTTTACCCGCTCCTTACTCTGGCCCTGTCCTGTCCTGCTGTTTACCCGCTCCTTCCTCTGGCCCTGTCCTGTCCTGCTGTTTACCAGCTCCTTCCTCTGGCCCTGTCCTGTCCTGCTGGGTACCAGCTCCTTCCTCTGGCCCTGTCCTGTCCTGCTGTTTACCAGCTCCTTCCTCTGGCCCTGTCCTGTCCTGCTGGGTACCAGCTCCTTCCTCTGGCCCTGTCCTGTCCTGCTGGGTACCAGCTCCTTACTCTGGCCCTGTCCTGTCCTGCTGGGTACCAGCTCCTTCCTCTGGCCCTGTCCTGTCCTGCTGGGTACCAGCTCCTTACTCTGGCCCTGTCCTGTCCTGCTGGGTACCAGCTCCTTCCTCTGGCCCTGTCCTGTCCTGCTGGGTACCAGCTCCTTCCTCTGGCCCTGTCCTGTCCTGCTGGGTACCAGCTCCTTCCTCTGGCCCTGTCCTGTCCTGCTAGGTACCAGCTCCTTCCTCTGGCCCTGTCCTGTCCTGCTGTTTACCAGCTCCTTCCTCTGGCCCTGTCCTGTCCTGCTGTTTACCAGCTCCTTCCTCTGGCCCTGTCCTGTCCTGCTGGGTACCAGCTCCTTCCTCTGGTCCTGTCCTGCTGGGTACCAGCTCCTTCCTCTGGCCCTGTCCTGTCCTGCTGTTTCCCAGCTCCTTCCTCTGGCCCTGTCCTGTCCTGCTGTTTACCAGCTCCTTCCTCTGGCCCTGTCCTGTCCTGCTGTTTACCAGCTCCTTCCTCTGGCCCTGTCCTGTCCTGCTGTTTACCAGCTCCTTCCTCTGGCCCTGTCCTGTCCTGCTGTTTACCAGCTCCTTCCCTCTAGGCCCTGTCCTGTCCTGCTGTTTACCAGCTCCTTCCTCTGGCCCTGTCCTGTCCTGCTGTTTACCAGCTCCTTCCTCTGGCCCTGTCCTGTCCTGCTGGGTACCAGCTCCTTCCTCTGGCCCTGTCCTGTCCTGCTGTTTACCAGCTCCTTCCTCTGGCCCTGTCCTGTCCTGCTGTTTACCAGCTCCTTCCTCTGGCCCTGTCCTGTCCTGCTGTTTACCAGCTCCTTCCTCTGGCCCTGTCCTGTCCTGCTGTTTACCAGCTCCTTCCTCTGGCCCTGTCCTGTCCTGCTGTTTACCAGCTCCTTCCCTCTGGCCCTGTCCTGTCCTGCTGGGTACCAGCTCCTTCCCTCTGGCCCTGTCCTGTCCTGCTGTTTACCAGCTCCTTCCTCTGGCCCTGTCCTGTCCTGCTGGGTACCAGCTCCTTCCTCTGGCCCTGTCCTGTCCTGCTGTTTACCAGCTCCTTCCTCTGGCCCTGTCCTGTCCTGCTGGGTACCAGCTCCTTCCTCTGGCCCTGTCCTGTCCTGCTGTTTACCAGCTCCTTCCTCTGGCCCTGTCCTGTCCTGCTGGGTACCAGCTCCTTCCTCTGGCCCTGTCCTGTCCTGCTGTTTACCAGCTCCTTCCTCTGGCCCTGTCCTGTTCTCAACTATATATCTCCATCTCCTCACCACCTCCTCAAACGGCAGAGGGGAGTAACCTTCTCCTCCAATGGGTTGTGAGAAAGCGTTGTGGAGATGGGACTGGAGGAATTGAAGAAAGATGAATTGAGACAGAGTCCTAGTGTTCTCTGTCTTTCTGTGTGAGTGACGTTAATGTCCTGTCTCTTTCCTCTCCCCCTCCCCTCTGCAGAAATCTATCGCATCGTGTCTCAGAAACAGATGTCGGACCGACGAGACAACGACATGTCGCCTAGCAACAACGTGGTCAACATCCAGGTGCAGCCGACGGAGAATAAACCAAAGATGCAGTGTTGTCAGAGCATCTAGCCCCACCCCCTTTGGTCCTGTCTGAGACACAGCTGCATGGCCGGGCTCGAGACTCTATGCTTCCATGTAGAGGCTGAGGCTGTGTCCATATTCTCCACCCTTCTTCCCAAAGTGTGGCACACTCCATGTCATGGATTTAAAGGCATTGGATTGTAATTATTGGCTGAAGGGAGTTTCTTTCCACCATTTGTTAAATGTATGATGGGAAGTGTGCAAGTCAAGACTTTGAGAAAAGGGTGGATATTTAGGGTGCAGCATGTGTCTGATCCCGTTGGTTCCTTAAGGATCCCCAGTCAGGACTAGACAGCTGTGTCTGATCCCGTTGGTTCCTTAAGGATCCCCAGTCAGGACTAGACAGCTGTGTCTGATCCCGTTGGTTCCTTAAGGATCCCCAGTCAGGACTAGACAGCTGTGTCTGATCCCGTTGGTTCCTTAAGGATCCCCAGTCAGGACTAGACAGCTGTGTCTGATCCCGTTGGTTCCTTAAGGATTCCCAGTCAGGACTAGACAGCTGTCTGATCCCGTTGGTTCCTTAAGGATCCCAAGTCAGGACTAGACAGCTGTGTCTGATCCCGTTGGTTCCTTAAGGATCCCCAGTCAGGACTAGACAGCTGTGTCTGATCCCGTTGGTTCCTTAAGGATTCCCAGTCAGGACTAGACAGCTGTCTGATCCCGTTGGTTCCTTAAGGATCCCCAGTCAGGACTATACAGCTGTGTCTGATCCCGTTGGTTTCTTAAGGATCCATAGTCAGGACTAGACAGCTGTGTCTGATCCCGTTGGTTCCTTAAGGATCCCCAGTCAGGACTATACAGCTGTGTCTGATCCCGTTGGTTTCTTAAGGATCCATAGTCAGGACTAGACAGCTGTGTCTGATCCCGTTGGTTCCTTAAGGATCCCCAGTCAGGACTAGACAGCTGTGTCTGATCCCGTTGGTTCCTTAAGGATCCCCAGTCAGGACTAGACAGCTGTGTCTGATCCCGTTGGTTCCTTAAGGATCCCCAGTCAGGACTATACAGCTGTGTCTGATCCCGTTGGTTCCTTAAGGATCCCCAGTCAGGACTATACAGCTGTCTGATCCCGTTGGTTCCTTAAGGATCCCCAGTCAGGACTATACAGCTGTGTCTGATCCCGTTGGTTCCTTAAGGATCCCCAGTCAGGACTATACAGCTGTGTCTGAGCCCGTTGGTTCCTTAAGGATCCCCAGTCAGGACTATACAGCTGTGTCTGATCCCGTTGGTTCCTTAAGGATCCATAGTCAGGACTAGACAGCTGTGTCTGATCCCGTTGGTTCCTTAAGGATCCCCAGTCAGGACTATACAGCTGTGTCTGAGCCCGTTGGTTCCTTAAGGATCCCCAGTCAGGACTATACAGCTGTGTCTGATCCCGTTGGTTCCTTAAGGATCCCAAGTCAGGACTAGACAGCTGTGTCTGATCCCGTTGGTTCCTTAAGGATCCCCAGTCAGGACTATACAGCTGTGTCTGATCCCGTTGGTTCCTTAAGGATCCCCATTGTTTTATTTTTGCTGTCTTTTATAATATTATATTGCTACGTTTTAATAATCAGACAAACGCTGGAAGAATCTGCACAGAAATGTCTTCATATATGATGGACTAGTTTTATTAGTAATAAATGCAGACCTGCCAACATGCATTGTACCTACCATAGGCTTCTAGGCTACTATTTGGCACATTGTGGGTTTTGACTCTGCCGTCTGAAGTTGGAGCTGAGCCAATCTGAGGACTTGGCGGAGGAGAACAAATCTCCATCTCTCCGCCCCCCGTAGTCATAGTCGTGTTTTCCTCATTCCAGCTCAATAGCAGCTCTCCACTTTGTCTGTTGATACCACTGATGTGTGAGGGGGGGAAAATGGAGAACCAACTGTTTGGCAAATACATTTTCCAGAATTGTATGTGTTAGTCAAGCACAACCACTATTACGCAGTCAGTTCCTTAGCTAAGGCATCATCACGACTAAGGTAGTTAGTCTCGCTTAGTTGACTAAACGCTGTAGCTATCTATCCACCTATTGATTCAAATAATCAATACCCCTCAATTTAACCTAGAAAAAAACCCACCTCAATTTCATTTAGCATCAAACACAAGACTTCTGTGTTTACTACAATGTTTGATTTAATTTATATCTCTAGGTTTCAGGAAATGCCCGTTAAATGCTCCAACTTCTTGAGGGGAAAGTCGACTGACCCAATCTGGGCCTCCCCCTACCCAACCTTAGTCCTACATCAGAAAATCCCAGGGAGAGCCCTGATTGTCCATCTGAACGTATTTCTAGTTGCTGAAGAACTGCCAATTACCCAGTACCCATAGCAGTCTATAGTTAGCTACTGAAGACCAGCCAATTACCCAGTACCCATAGCAGTCTATAGTTAGCTACTGAAGACCAGCCAATTACCCAGTACCCATAGCAGTCTATAGTTAGCTACTGAAGACCAGCCAATTACCCAGTACCCATAGCAGTCTATAGTTAGCTACTGAAGACCAGCCAATTACCCAGTACCCATAGCAGTCTATAGTTAGCTACTGAAGACCAGCCAATTACCCAGTACCCATAGCAGTCTATAGTTAGCTACTGAAGACCAGCCAATTACCCATAGCAGTCTATAGTTGCTGAAGACCAGCCAATTACCCATAGCAGTCTATAGTTAGCTACTGAAGACCAGCCAATTACCCAGTACCCATAGCAGTCTATAGTTAGCTACTGAAGACCAGCCAATTACCCAGTACCCATAGCAGTCTATAGTTAGCTACTGAAGACCAGCCAATTACCAAGTACCCATAGCAGTCTAAAGTTAGCTACTGAAGACCAGCCAATTACCAAGTACCCATCGCAGTCTAAAGTTAGCTACTGAAGACCAGCCAATTACCCAGTACCCATAGCAGTCTATAGTTAGCTACTGAAGACCAGCCAATTACCCAGTACCCATAGCAGTCTATAGTTAGCTACTGAAGACCAGCCAATTACCCAGTACCCATAGCAGTCTATAGTTAGCTACTGAAGACCAGCCAATTACCCTGTACCCATAGCAGTCTATAGTTAGCTACTGAAGACCAGCCAATTACCCAGTACCCATAGCAGTCTATAGTTAGCTACTGAAGACCAGCCAATTACCCAGTACCCATAGCAGTCTATAGTTAGCTACTGAAGACCAGCCAATTACTCAAAGTGGTCTAATATGCGTACTGAGGTCTTTTACCAACATCATTAGGACTTGACTGACTTGAGCACTTCGGGTGTCGTCATAAAAACTCAAGGATAATGTGAGGTTTGTTTTCGTTGAAAATGAACCTGTTAAAGTAGTGCACTGTAACGGGAAAAGGGAGCCATGTGGGACTCAGGCAGTGGTGGCGGGGAGCCTGGTGATGCTGCTGTATAGATGATGGCTTCTCTCTTGTAGTAATGCTATAATGCTAATGATGATAGGCCAGGGATCAGTGGTAGTAATGCTATAATGCTAATGATGATAGGCCAGGGATCAGTGGTAGTAATGCTATAATGCTAATGATGATAGGCCAGGGATCAGTGGTAGTAATGCTAATGATGATAGGCTAGGGATCAGTGGTAGTAATGCTATAATGCTAATGATGATAGGCTAGGGATCAGTGGTAGTAATGCTAATGATAGGCCAGGGATCAGTGGTAGTAATGCTATAATGCTAATGATGATAGGCCAGGGATCAGTGGTAGTAATGCTATAATGCTAATGATGATAGGCTAGGGATCAGTGGTAGTAATGCTAATGATGATAGGCTAGGGATCAGTGGTAGTAATGCTATAATGCTAATGATGATAGGCTAGGGATCAGTGGTAGTAATGCTATAATGCTAATGATGATAGGCCAGGGATCAGTGGTAGTAATGCTAATGATGATAGGCCAGGGATCAGTGGTAGTAATGCTAATGATGATAGGCCAGGGATCAGTGGTAGTAATGCTAATGATGATAGGCCAGGGATCAGTGGTAGTAATGCTAATGATGATAGGCCAGGGATCAGTGGTAGTAATGCTGTAATGCTAATGATGATAGGCCAGGGATCAGTGGTAGTAATGCTGTAATGCTAATGATGATAGGCCAGGGATCAGTGGTAGTAATGCTGTAATGCTAATGATGATAGGCCAGGGATCAGTGGTAGTAATGCTATAATGCTAATGATGATAGGCTAGGGATCAGTGGTAGTAATGCTAATGATGATAGGCCAGGGATCAGTGGTAGTAATGCTGTAATGCTAATGATGATAGGCTAGGATCAGTGGTAGTAATGCTAATGATGATAGGCCAGGGATCAGTGGTAGTAATGCTGTAATGCTAATGATGATAGGCCAGGGATCAGTGGTAGTAATGCTATAATGCTAATGATGATAGGCTAGGGATCAGTGGTAGTAATGCTAATGATGATAGGCCAGGGATCAGTGGTAGTAATGCTAATGATGATAGGCCAGGGATCAGTGGTAGTAATGCTAATGATGATAGGCCAGGGATCAGTGGTAGTAATGCTAATGATGATAGGCCAGGGATCAGTGGTAGTAATGCTGTAATGCTAATGATGATAGGCCAGGGATCAGTGGTAGTAATGCTATAATGCTAATGATGATAGGCTAGGGATCAGTGGTAGTAATGCTAATGATGATAGGCCAGGGATCAGTGGTAGTAATGCTGTAATGCTAATGATGATAGGCCAGGGATCAGTGGTAGTAATGCTATAATGCTAATGATGATAGGCTAGGGATCAGTGGTAGTAATGCTAATGATGATAGGCCAGGGATCAGTGGTAGTAATGCTATAATGCTAATGACGATAGGCCAGGGATCAGTGGTAGTAATGCTATAATGCTAATGATGATAGGCCAGGGATCAGTGGTAGTAATGCTAATGATGATAGGCTAGGGATCAGTGGTAGTAATGCTATAATGCTAATGATGATAGGCTAGGGATCAGTGGTAGTAATGCTAATGATAGGCCAGGGATCAGTGGTAGTAATGCTATAATGCTAATGATGATAGGCCAGGGATCAGTGGTAGTAATGCTATAATGCTAATGATGATAGGCTAGGGATCAGTGGTAGTAATGCTAATGATGATAGGCTAGGGATCAGTGGTAGTAATGCTATAATGCTAATGATGATAGGCTAGGGATCAGTGGTAGTAATGCTATAATGCTAATGATGATAGGCCAGGGATCAGTGGTAGTAATGCTAATGATGATAGGCCAGGGATCAGTGGTAGTAATGCTAATGATGATAGGCCAGGGATCAGTGGTAGTAATGCTAATGATGATAGGCCAGGGATCAGTGGTAGTAATGCTAATGATGATAGGCCAGGGATCAGTGGTAGTAATGCTGTAATGCTAATGATGATAGGCCAGGGATCAGTGGTAGTAATGCTGTAATGCTAATGATGATAGGCCAGGGATCAGTGGTAGTAATGCTATAATGCTAATGATGATAGGCTAGGGATCAGTGGTAGTAATGCTAATGATGATAGGCCAGGGATCAGTGGTAGTAATGCTGTAATGCTAATGATGATAGGCTAGGGATCAGTGGTAGTAATGCTAATGATGATAGGCCAGGGATCAGTGGTAGTAATGCTGTAATGCTAATGATGATAGGCCAGGGATCAGTGGTAGTAATGCTGTAATGCTAATGATGATAGGCCAGGGATCAGTGGTAGTAATGCTATAATGCTAATGATGATAGGCTAGGGATCAGTGGTAGTAATGCTAATGATGATAGGCCAGGGATCAGTGGTAGTAATGCTAATGATGATAGGCCAGGGATCAGTGGTAGTAATGCTAATGATGATAGGCCAGGGATCAGTGGTAGTAATGCTAATGATGATAGGCCAGGGATCAGTGGTAGTAATGCTGTAATGCTAATGATGATAGGCCAGGGATCAGTGGTAGTAATGCTATAATGCTAATGATGATAGGCTAGGGATCAGTGGTAGTAATGCTAATGATGATAGGCCAGGGATCAGTGGTAGTAATGCTGTAATGCTAATGATGATAGGCTAGGGATCAGTGGTAGTAATGCTAATGATGATAGGCCAGGGATCAGTGGTAGTAATGCTGTAATGCTAATGATGATAGGCCAGGGATCAGTGGTAGTAATGCTGTAATGCTAATGATGATAGGCCAGGGATCAGTGGTAGTAATGCTATAATGCTAATGATGATAGGCTAGGGATCAGTGGTAGTAATGCTAATGATGATAGGCCAGGGATCAGTGGTAGTAATGCTAATGATGATAGGCCAGGGATCAGTGGTAGTAATGCTAATGATGATAGGCCAGGGATCAGTGGTAGTAATGCTAATGATGATAGGCCAGGGATCAGTGGTAGTAATGCTGTAATGCTAATGATGATAGGCCAGGGATCAGTGGTAGTAATGCTATAATGCTAATGATGATAGGCTAGGGATCAGTGGTAGTAATGCTAATGATGATAGGCCAGGGATCAGTGGTAGTAATGCTGTAATGCTAATGATGATAGGCCAGGGATCAGTGGTAGTAATGCTATAATGCTAATGATGATAGGCTAGGGATCAGTGGTAGTAATGCTAATGATGATAGGCCAGGGATCAGTGGTAGTAATGCTATAATGCTAATGACGATAGGCCAGGGATCAGTGGTAGTAATGCTATAATGCTAATGATGATAGGCTAGGGATCAGTGGTAGTAATGCTAATGATGATAGGCCAGGGATCAGTGGTAGTAATGCTATAATGCTAATGATGATAGGCCAGGGATCAGTGGTAGTAATGCTAATGATGATAGGCCAGGGATCAGTGCTCCTTCTGAGCTTCCCGCCTCCAAGTAGTCTGTTATTCACAATTGAAGGGGTTGCAAAATGTCCCTACATTTAAAAAAAAAAATTGAAATCCCTGTTGAATGAGTTATCCAACAGGGAGCCAGGTGGAGCGTGTTGTCACAGTGAAGGATGGTAGCATAAGGTCTAGTGATGCCACTGCTCATGAGTCAGGAGTCCCAGCTCTGTTTGTACGGTCTTGCCAGCTCTGTCATTATCAAAGACATAAGACGGGGGTATTACCTTACGAGGTCCGGACTACTGCTGGTTTTCTGTTCTACCTGATAATTAATTGCACCCACCTGTTTGGCGGAATGAATACACCCTTGGTGTCCCAGGTCTAAATGAGTCCTTGATTAGAGGGGAAGAATGACACAAAGCAGTTCGAGTGGCTTTGAGGTCCCGGTTTGAATTTGAGGGACATAGGTGTTATGGCAAGACGGCACAAACAGATCTGGGATTCAGGCTAACCATGGTTTACCTTGGTGTCAATGGGAACAAGTCAAGTAAGGACGCATACATAACCACTATCTGGAGAGACTACAGCTGCCTGACAGAGCGTCCTCTAAGACTGATTCATTCATACATTGCTGCTGCTGTTTTGTTTTAGTCGTGCTCTATGCCAGGGTTGGGATCAATTCCAGGCAATTCAGGAAGTACACTTACATTCCAATTATCTTCAATGAGGAACATTTGGAATTGGAAATAGAATTTGGTTTACTTTCTGAATTGACTGGAATTAAAATGGAAATGGCCCAACCCTGATGGTAACATGGCTGTAGACTCCTATGGCATTACAGAAGGGTTAGCCTGATGCTAACCCTGAGACATGGCTGTAGACTCCTATGGCATTACAGAAGGGTTCGCCTGATGCTAACCCTGATGGTAACATGGCTGTAGACTCCTATGGCATTACAGAAGGGTTAGCCTGATGCTAACCCTGAGACATGGCTGTAGACTCCTATGGCATTACAGAAGGGTTCGCCTGATGCTAACCCTGATGGTAACATGGCTGTAGACTCCTATGGCATTACAGAAGGGTTCGCCTGATGCTAACCCTGAGACATGGCTGTAGACTCCTATGGCATTACAGAAGGGTTCGCCTGATGCTAACCCTGAGACATGGCTGTAGACTCCTATGGCATTACAGAAGGGTTAGCCTGATGCTAACCCTGAGACATGGCTGTAGACTCCTATGGCATTACAGAAGGGTGCTGATGCTGATGCTGCCCTGATGGTAACATGGCTGTAGACTCCTATGGCATTACAGAAGGGTTCGCCTGATGCTAACCCTGATGGTAACATGGCTGTAGACTCCTATGGCATTACAGAAGGGTTCGCCTGATGCTAACCCTGAGACATGGCTGTAGACTCCTATGGCATTACAGAAGGGTTCGCCTGATGCTAACCCTGATGGTAACATGGCTGTAGACTCCTATGGCATTACAGAAGGGTTCGCCTGATGCTAGTAGTGTTTCGGTGCCTTTATGGTAGAATGCCATGTTGGTTGGGCGTTTTCGGACACCACCTGCCCTTCTCTTCAAGCCTGGCCGGCTAACCTAGCTCTCTGGATTAGTGGACCCAAGGATCTAAATAGCATCCTTGGGACGTCCAACTCTGTCACCCCTTTGAAGGTGACATTTTAAACAGTTAAGGTCAGGTAAGGATAAGGGTTAACTGTTAGGGTAAGGACGTCCCAAGGATCGGATAGCACTAACTGTTAGTGGAAAGGACTGGTTGCTGGCCTTAGAAGTTGATCAGGCTGGTTGGCAGGTTCCCTCCAAGTGACTCTTGTCAAGCAGATCACTCCTACAACACACCACGGTCTGCAGCCTTAGATCAGCTGCAGGTGTGGATTTGAGGGAGCCACTGTCTGCAGTTAGCCTAAATACACTTAATAAGCCTAGTAGTCCACTTCACATAAAGTGTGTCTCTTCGAACTTAAAATGCCCCCTATAAGACTGAGAGCACTACAAATAAGTCTGTGCTACTTCCATGTATTAAAGGGATTGTTCTGGATGTTGGCAACAAGGCCCTTTATCTACTGACCCAGAGTCAGATGAGGCCCTTTATCTACTGACCCAGAGTCAGATGAGGCCCTTTATCTACTGACCCAGAGTCAGATGAGGCCCTTTATCTACTGACCCAGAGTCAGATGAGGTCCTTTATCTACTGGCCCAGAGTCAGATGAGGCCCTTTATCTACTGGCCCAGAGTCAGATGAGGCCCTTTATCTACTGACCCAGAGTCAGATGAGGCCCTTTATCTACTGACCCAGAGTCAGATGAGGCCCTTTATCTACTGACCCAGAGTCAGATAAGGCCCTTTATCTACTGGCCCAGAGTCAGATGAGGCCCTTTATCTACTGACCCAGAGTCAGATGAAGCCCTTTATCTACTGACCCAGAGTCAGATGAGGCCCTTTATCTACTGACCCAGAGTCAGATGAGGCCCTTTATCTACTGGCCCAGAGTCAGATGAGGCCCTTTATCTACTGACCCAGAGTCAGGATGAGACCCTTTATCTACTGACCCAGAGTCAGATGAGGCCCTTTATCTACTGACCCAGAGTCAGATGAGGCCCTTTATCTACTGGCCCAGAGTCAGATGAGGTCCTTTATCTACTGACCCAGAGTCAGGATGAGGCCCTTTATCTACTGGCCCAGAGTCAGATGAGGTCCTTTATCTACTGACCCAGAGTCAGATGAGGCCCTTTATCTACTGGCCCAGAGTCAGATGAGGTCCTTTATCTACTGACCCAGAGTCAGATGAGGCCCTTTATCTACTGGCCCAGAGTCAGATGAGGTCCTTTATCTACTGACCCAGAGTCAGATGAGGCCCTTTATCTACTGGCCCAGAGTCAGATGAGGTCCTTTATCTACTGACCCAGAGTCAGATGAGGCCCTTTATCTACTGACCCAGAGTCAGATGAGGCCCTTTATCTACTGACCCAGAGTCAGATGAGGCCCTTTATCTACTGACCCAGAGTCAGATGAAGCCCTTTTATCTACTGGCCCAGAGTCAGATGAGGCCCTTTATCTACTGACCCAGAGAAAGAATTCCATTTGGTATGCAGACCCAGTCTGTGTCTGTCAGGCTGGCAGTGCCAATGATGAGGTTACAGAAGTCATCCATCCAATTAGCCTTGCTCTGTCTATATCCCCTTACTATGACTGTTATGGGATGAATTATGTCCACCATCTTTCACTTCATGCCTCGGCTCCACTGTTTTATTTTTCATTCGCGCTGTACTGTGATTTTATTTTTTAAATAATTCAACTGTTATCTCTGTCCACTAATTACAATTGAAAAGTGCAAATAAATACAATTAACTATTACAACTGAGGTAATGTGTGTGTGTGTGTGGGGTGGAGGGGAACTCTGTCCAAGATGGATGTTTTCTGATGGCAGCATAGACTTGACACGTTTTATTGATATACCAAAACATCAGGCAGCATGGAATAGAGATGCTTCTTTAGAGGAACAACAGTCAGACATAATCAAAAAAGTGAGTGTTTGGTGCCGCTCTGCACACAGAAGCTTGATAGCTAGCTAGCTCTGGTCCATCATTAAGCCAACTCTGAAGTTCAAAGGACATTCAAAGTTCCTCCATAGAAGCCGCTCCTCCATAGGTATAATTGTGTGGACCTAATTCAGATAATGCATGTCATAAGATTACCAGCGCTTCAAGCCTTCAAGCCTACCCTCCCCACCTGCAAGATTTCAGTTTGATCTCGTGCCCTACACTTGTCTGTCCATCACGCATGTAAACGACTCACTGAGCAATAGCTTGCCCACTCCATGTAAACAACTCACTGAGCAATGGCTTGCCCGCTCCATATAAACGACTCACTAGGCAATAGCTTGCCCGCTCCATGTAAACGACTCACTAAGCAATAGCTTGCCCGCTCCATGTAAACGACTCACTGAGCAATAGCTTGCCCGCTCCATGTAAAACGACTCACTAGGCAATAGCTTGCCCGCTCCATGTAAACGACTCACTGAGCAATAGCTTGCCCGCTCCATGTAAAACGACTCACTAGGCAATAGCTTGCCCGCTCCATGTAAAACGACTCACTAGGCAATAGCTTGCCCGCTCCATGTAAAACGACTCACTAGGCAATAGCTTGCCCGCTCCATGTAAACGACTCACTGAGCAATAGCTTGCCCGCTCCATGTAAACGACTCACTGAGCAATAGCTTGCCCGCTCCATGTAAAACGACTCACTAGGCAATAGCTTGCCCGCTCCATGTAAACGACTCACTGAGCAATAGCTTGCCCGCTCCATGTAAAACGACTCACTAGGCAATAGCTTGCCCGCTCCATGTAAACGACTCCTACTACTGAACAACACTGGCTGGAGACAATGACATACTGTCCTACTACTGAACAACACACTGGCTGGAGACAATGACATACTGTCCTACTACTGAACAACACACTGGCTGGAGACAATGACATACTGTCCTACTACTGATCAACACACTGGCTGGAGACAATGACATACTGTCCTACTACTGATCAACACACTGGCTGGAGACAATGACATACTGTCCTACTACTGAACAACACACTGGCTGGAGACTGATATACTGTCCTACTACTGAACAACACACTGGCTGGAGACAATGACATACTGTCCTACTACTGATCAACACACTGGCTGGAGACAATGACATACTGTCCTACTACTGATCAACACACTGGCTGGAGACAATGACATACTGTCCTACTACTGATCAACACACTGGCTGGAGACAATGACATACTGTCCTACTACTGATCAACATATTGCTGAGTGTACCACTGGAACCATGGCACAGGGAGCCCATACTGGTGAACACCAGTATCACGGTCTGTGGTGTCATGGACAACAGTACACTGTTCAATACTGCAGATTACACTGAACAACCACAATCTACAGAAGTCCTATGTAGGATTCGAACCAACAACCCACAGTGCAGTGTCTTAACCACTGGTACATTCAAAGAAATACTGTAATTTCCTGTAAGAAGCAAACAAAAAACAGAAAGAAATAAATGCCTCCTACTATTACCAAGGACAAAGTCCTTGCATGGCAAGGAGAGCCACAAGATCATAGGCTGCTGACTGAAAACAAGTCTGGAAAAACGTAACAATGAACACATGATTTTCATGTAAAGGAACACAGCCGTGGTGAAACAGAGGTTATTGGTTTGAATAGGCCTAATCTCCATGTACTGTAAAACAATATATCTTCAAATATTTGAGTGACGGTAGAGTGAGTTTCATGTCATTGATGTGTATAATCCTGTGTCTACTGGTCTCTGTAACCAACTCAACTCATCACGCACATTAGGGCAGTACCACTATAATCCACTAGGTGTCAGGCTTCTCCACACTAGACCATGCTGTCTGGCAGACGGCCGTCAGTGCCATCAACAAGAGGAACAGAAGACAATGTATTTCACTGTCATCTAGTCTGTACAGTGGTCTTATATCTGATTATCTTGTCAGAGCATATCGGTATGAATTAGCCTGTATTCAAACTGATAGTGATGATTATTTAATCAAAACGAGCTGGATTGAATTGTTCTTGACCACAGCAAAGTAATCAGCGTTAGGAAACACGCCGGTTATTTAGGTTTATTTAACCAAGCAAAGTCAGTTAATAACAAATTCTTATTTACACTGATGGCCTACTGGGGAACAGTGGATTAACTGCCTTGTTCAGGGGAAGAACGACCGATTTTTACCTTGTCAGCTCGGGGATTCGATCCAGCAACCTTTTGGTTACTCGCCCAACGCTACCTGCCACCCCAGGTAGCCTAGTGGATTTATTAAACAAGTGGAAGACTGACCGACAGGACACAGAACAGAAGGAAGCCCAAACTAATTAAACTAAACCCTGTCCCCGATGGAAACACCATCAACAGTACCTTTGCCACAGAGTATCTAGAAACTTACCCAGCAGAATCATGTTACATTGACACCATGGAGATATTGGTCAGAAAATGTACCTGAATGCAGGGATGTGGTATGCTACAGTACTCCAGTACTTCAATCTTCTTGATGTGTGGATAAAGGTCTAGAGTACAGCTGCATATCACATCCCTGCATCGACCTACGTTTTCCAAACAATTTGTTGGGCCAATAACTGAAAATCTGTCATTCTGCCTGAGCAAGGCAGTTAACCCACTGTTCCCCGGGCGCCGAAGACGTGGATGTCGATTAAGGCAGCCCCCCCGCACCTCTCCGATTCAGAGGGGTTGGGTTAAATGCAGAAGACACATTTCAGTGGAATGCATTCAGTTGTACAACTGACTAGGTACCCCCCTTTCCCATGGTGTCTTAATGTAACCATGATTGTGTTCAGACTCCAGTGCAGCTCAGTGTAAAGTGTAAATTGTAGGGTTGGAATCTACAGATATGTATGGATGTGGGAAATGTATATACTGAACAATACAAACAAGTGAAGTGTTGGTCCCATGTTCATGAGCTGCAATAAAAGATCCCAGACATGTTCCATACGCACATAAAGCAGATTTCTCTGAAATGTTGAGCATTCCTCCTTTGCCAAGATAATCCGTCCACCTAGATTAAGGCTCAATGGATTTATTTGAAATTACATTGTCCTTAAATTAACTGTAACTTGGTAAAATGTTAGACATTGTTGCGTTTATATTTGTTGTGTATTATATACACTTCAGTTTTACGCTATGCAATTGTTTCTACAAACAAATTTACAGGAGTCTGTCCATTGTCATGTGAACGAAAACAAGAGCTTCTAAAGGTAGACGGCAACAATCTGTCCAAGCCGATCTCTATGGCAGACGCTCCCAAGTCATGACATCAAACCGCAACCATCTAAACCACACCACACATTTAACACCCAGTAACTTTCTGTTAAAGGTCCGAAGCAACACATATCCCTGGGGCGCTCCTCTTTTCAGTTCGCTGCAACAAACCCTCAAACTGGACACTTATCTTAATCTCTACAAAGACTCAGTCATGGACACTGACAAATGTGGCTGCTTTGCGTGATGTATTGTTGTCTCTGCCTTCTTGCCCTTTGTGCTGTTGCCTAATAATGTTTGTACCAGTTTGTGCCGCTACCATGCTGTGCCGCTACCATGCTGGGTCTCCCTTTACGCAGTGTCCGCAGGAGGCCTTTTGGTAGGCGGTCATTTTAAATAATAATTTGTTCTTAACCAGACTTGCCTAGTTCAATAAAAGAACAACATCCCACAGGGACAATCTCAATGGCATACTAACCATGTCACCGCAATCACCACATCCTTATTGGCAGACTCAACACCCTTGGTTTCTCAAATGACTGCCTCACCTGGTTCAAACTACTTCTACTACTTCATTGTGTCAAATCAGAGGGCCTGTTGTCCGGACCTCTGAATCTCTGGGGGTGCCACAGGGTTCAATTCACAGGCCGACTCTTCTCTGCATACATCAATGATGTCGCTACACAGCGTGGCCGACGGGTCCGACGCTACACAGCTGCTTTGTAAAATAACGTATTATAACTGAATGTCCCTGATGAGTTAGACAGCAGAGAGACTGGTGAACTAAAAGGCCAAATGGATGATTGTTTTTCTACAGATTTTATTTGAAACAGTCTGAAACCCAGTCTGTTAGAAAAGACAAGCCGCTTTATGCCTTAGCGGGGGGGGGGGGGGGCCCTTTTGGACAGCTTCTTCTTAGGCTTCAGCATCTTGGCCTTGATCTGTGGAGGAGAAAGAGCAGGAAGGTAATGTTTAGTGTTAATTTATATTGTTTATCATCTACTTCACTTGCTTTGGCAATGTTTACATGCGTTTCCCATGCCAATAAAGTCCCTACATTCTCTATCCCGGGGCCGCGGGAGGGCCGCGGGAGAGAGGCTTGTCATTAGGACAATAGGATATTGCTGTAGGGGTGGGTCAATTTCAATGTATGAATAGAGATCATAGAAATGTATTTAACTAGGCAAGTCAGAAGCAGGGATTTCTGATACGGACGGTTGTTCTACTAGTACTCCTCAGTCATTGTTTAGGTGCGATGGGGAGTGAGTATTTCACAGGCTTTATGCGGCAGGGTAGCCTAGTGGTTAGAGCGTTGGACTAGTAACCAAAAGGTTGCAAGTTCAAATCCCCGAGCTGACAAGGTAAAAATCTGTCGTTCTGCCCCTGAACAAGGCAGTTAACCCACTGTTCCTAGGCCGTCATTGAAATTAAGAATTTGTTCTTAACTGACTTGTCTAGTAAAATAAAGGTAAAAAAAAATTGAACTTCTGTTGAGATATCAGGATTCTGAAAAACAGACAAGTGGAAGCTCCGTGTAGAATTAAATAGCCCAATTGGTTACGCAACACTCCCTCAGTACAAATATTGATCATTTGGGGTTGTTTTGCCAGACCGATTAAGCCTAGTCCTAGACTCCAGGACTAGGCCTACTGGTTAACCCATTTCCCCCATTTTACAGGCCTTTATACGCAACAGACGGCCCTAGTCTGCCATCACGGTGGTCTACTCACAGTTGGGTCATGCAGCAGGATGGCTTGAAGTCTGTCTGTCTTGGCGTAGGGGTTCAGCTTCATTATTCTCAGGTTCTTCAGGGGGTTTTACAGGACTCTGCACCAGATCTTCTTGCTGTGAGGAGACCAGACAGGTTCAGGTGGGGGGTCTAGCAGCATTGTGTGAACCTTCATGTGGTTGATGGTAGCATCCCAAATGGACCACTTAACGACATAGGTGTAAAGTAGTGCACTGAGGCCAATTGGCCCTGATCAACAGTAGTGCATTATGGGGAATAGGGCCATTCGGGATGCAGCCTATTGGAGTGGCTCAGGACTTCCAATCAAATCAGGATTCAGAAACACGGACCTGAAGTGGAACCTCATCATGGCTTCATGTCATAGTGGAGGACATACTACCCATAATGCTCTGTACAATATTAAGTGAGCAGGGCTTACTGTGGTGCACGAAGTGCTTTCTGGATCTCCTCTTCAGACCTGCTCAGATCTGTGTTGGTCATCTTGTGCATGGGCAGACTGGAGGAGAGAGACACGAGGAGAGAGACACGACAGAGATCAGAATACGACTGGCAGTACCTCTAAGATTCTTAAGAGGCAGCATGTGGTTTAGCAACAGAGCATTTCATTAACTCAGAACTTCTGGTAGATATCAGGATTCAGAAACACGGACCGAAGTAGAAGCTCATCACTGTAGAAATTAAATAACTCTCAAATCTGTTACTAACCAACACACTAAAGGCCAGTCGTTGAGCACCCACTACATAGCACAATGAACTCTACAGGAAGAGATGGCATGCGAGCCGTTCCATTAGGCTTCCAGGCATTGCGCAAACTCTAGATAGCGTCTTCCTACAAACGGCACTCAGACAAATGTATCCATGGCTGCAGACTCTGGAGAAGCTGAACAAGGGACCCTTGCCAAATCCTGAACTTTTTACGAGCCTGTGATTTCTGAAATGCATAACAAGTCTAGCAATAAGAGTCTTCACTAAAAATGAGACCTTGTATAAAGGTTAAATAAACACATTTACACTGGTAAGAAAACTAAGCTATGCAGTGAGTACAACAGAACGGTGGGCGGCATACCTTTTGACATCACAAGTGCGGGCAGGGCGGAGCATACGGCGTACCGCTTCTGGGTAGTGTTGATCCTGCGGTGCCAGCAGCGGCACGCCTTGGTGGGGCGAACATGCGGCCTCCACGACACATCTACAGCCACAGGAGTCAAGGACCGGCTAAACAACGCAGAAAGAGCTCTTTTTTTGGCCAGTTTTGCAAACATTCATTCTTTAGTCTAGGACTAACCTTAAGTGTGCGGGAAACCGGCCCCAAACGAGAGTGCCTTGCTCAGACTCAAGGTTCGTCAACCACTTGTGCCAGCATACGACATCAGGCATGATGTCACTGATCACAGTGTAGGACGCAAATTACACCATCACTGCAAGCCTCTTGAACGTCTGGTCCACCTCAGCATGGATTACCACCAGGGCTTTGTTCATTAGGCAACAAAACTGATGAACACTCAAACAGTCAGGTGCAACCTGTACTTGGCCAATCATAAACTATTTACCTCTGCAAAATGTTTAATTACAATTAGCCATAATGAACACAACACCCGGTTGCACATGTGTACCTGTTACAGACAAGATTAATAGGAAATGTTTCATTTTGTCTGTCAGAGAAGGATACGGTTCCGAAGGCTCCCCTCACACGCGGAATAAGAGCCCCGGCCCCCAGGAATAAGAGCCCCGGCCCGTACCCCAGGAATAAGAGCCCCGGCCCGTACCCCAGGAATAAGAGCCCCGGCCCGTACCCCAGGAATAAGAGCCCCGGCCCGTACCCCAGGACTCTGCGCTTGTCCGATTACCTGGAACCAAAAGTGCATTAGAACCTGTCCTCTATACAGATCCAAACAGACTGTTATGGGTTTTATGGTACAGATGAAAGCCCTTCAGAACTTCTAGTATAATCACTGCTCTCAGAAACACGGACCGAAGTGGAAACTCATCACTAAAGCTTGTAACCCGTCTCCAAAAAGCAATGTTATTTATAATGAATACATGTTGAATCACTCACCGGCCAGTTTGCTGATGGCAGAAGGCTGATGGTTGTTCTTGCGCACAAAGTTGACAATGTCCAGGCGGATGGGAGACATATTCACCTGAACGCTCCTTTCTCCGAGTAGATGGAGATTAAAGGCCGGGCACAAGCCTGAGGACGAGATAAAGGTCAGGGAAATGGGATAAATCCTGGTGGCAAAGTACCTAATCTCATGTTGATAGTCAACCAACAGAGTCCCATGTGTTGAACTTTAGCCAACATAACTAAAGCACCATCTTGCTCAGACTCAGTTGTCATTCACTTGCGCCAGCATATGACAGTAGGCATCTGTCGACTGATCGCATAGTAGGACGCAAATTACACCATCATAGCAAGTAAATGTAGTTAAGTACTGCAATATATTAAAAAGTAAAATCATGACCATGTGGCAGTATCCCTTGGCGAGCATATTAGCCGCTATGCTAGAAGGTAGCATACTAACCAAATAATATCAGCTTTGGATGCGTTATACGTGGGTAACGCAAAGAGCTACGGTTTACTATGGAAATATTCACAACAGTTGCATGAAGGTATGGTGGTTTCCGAATGTCACCTATAACTGAGAATAACCCGGCTTTCCGGACAGAACCGGGCCCGTCCAAACCGGCTCCTCGTGTCGAGTCCGCGCAGACTCCACAGGGAATAACTTCAACGCTATTGCCTGGGCAAGAGTTTTAGCGTTTAACTATACCTTGTTCACTAACTTTGAAGCCAAATGATCTATGATTCTCACCATTTCTATATGCTTGTGTTTCCGAAGGCTCCCTGGCCGGAGCGGTAGGTACCACCTCCCCTCACACGAGGAATAAGAGCCCCGGCTCGGCCCGTACCCCAGGAATAAGAGCCCCGGCTCGGCCCGTACCCCAGGAATAAGAGCCCCGGCCCGGCCCGTACCCCAGGAATAAGAGCCCCGGCCCGTACCCCAGGACTCTGCGCTTGTCTGCTGACCTGGAACCAAAAGTGCATTAGAACCTGTCCTCTAAACAGATCCAAACAGGCTGCTATGGGTTTTATGGTACAGATGAAAGCCCTTCAGAACTTCTAGTATAATCACTGCTCTCAGAAACACGGACCGAAGTGGAAACTCATCACTAAAGCTTGTAACCCGTCTCCAAAAAGCAATGTTATTTATAATGAATACATGTTGAATCACTCACCGGCCAGTTTGCTGACGGTTGTTCCTGCGCATGTCGGTGAGCTCCAACCCGCCGGCGGACACAGTCGGAAAGGAAGTCGCTACTGCAACTCACACTATATATGCCTCCGACGTCGTCACACTTCCGGCAACTTAAACGTTAAATAAAATGAAATATTATAGAGG
Source organism: Brachymystax lenok tsinlingensis (assembly GCA_030435695.1). NCBI lineage: Eukaryota > Metazoa > Chordata > Actinopteri > Salmoniformes > Salmonidae > Brachymystax > Brachymystax lenok. Next base: position 55,974,781 of record CM059818.1, on the reverse strand, counting down.
CAAATGTTTCTACATTCTAAGTCAGTATATATATATTCCTTCAATAAAATATTGATATTGAAATACTATATATACAACGGCGAAAACAACTTTCATAAATGGGACAATCTAGGTCTCTACTGCGCAATACGGCGGAGGAAACAAGGGTGGTGACCGGACTACTTTCGTGATAATGATTTATTTTTTCATAAATAAATGTAGCTACCACATGTGCCAAAATACTTATTTTGTCTTACAAGTAAAATTTTTACTGATAAAAATAAAATTAAAATTAATTGTGTTCGTTGTGCTGACTGATGTCATGACGTCAGGAATTGACTGGCTGTTTTCGCGCCAACGTCAAAATGAATTCGTGGAAAACCGTTTCCCAATTTAATATTTTCTGACTTCGTAACATATTTTTATTTATTTAACTATTCTAACTATCTACCTAATGAAATGTGCTCCAATATCATCAACGATTAAACATTTATTATTCGGTGAGTTAATGTTTGTCTAGCTTGTTAATTAGGAATCGGCTCATGAGGTGACCGTTTTGGAGAGCCTGGCGTGCCCAAAGTAAAATGCCTCCCATTCAGGCCCAGAAAATAGGATATGCATATATTTAGTACCATTGGATAGGAAACACTCTGAACTGTTAACCATTTGTCTGTGAGTAAAACAGAACGCATATAGCAGGCGAAACCCCGAGGAATTTATGTCCTGGAAAAAGTGATTTTGACACATTGCTCATTTGGAACCCCTCCCTATTGAAAATGACCATATAAGGGCATATGAATGCAGTACCGATCGCTTCCTTTAGATGTCAACAGTCTCGAAACAGTGTATTTTTTTCATTTTGGATGAGTAAGACCAGAGAAGAAGAGCAAACAAGGAAGTCCCCCCTTGATGACAACAGTAGGCTGGGCGCGTTCCCGTGAAAGCGCGCAGTGTCTTTACCGTCGTTATCGATCAGTTTATATTCCGGTTGATTTATAATAGTAAATATACGTAAAAGTGTTCCTAAGGATACAATTAAAACTATGTTTGATTGTTCTTGGACAAGTTTATAGGTATAAGATGAACGAGTTCGCGCCGCGTTTCAATGGAGGAGTGGAGGCTGTCGTTTCTGATTATAACGCGCAAACCAAATGGAGGATTTATGGATAAAAGACGTTACTTTTTCTAACAAAAGAACCATGGATTGTCTTCGTTGGACACTTAGGATGACCTCAGCAGAAGTTCTTCAACAGGTAATTGATTTGTTTTCGCTGTGAAATGTGTTATGTGTGTGCCATGATGGCTAATCGATTCATGGCTATGGGAAAAATATGTGAGGTGCTACTCTCAAACAATCAAATGTGCTGCTTTCGCCGTAAAGCCTTTTTGAAATCTGACAACGCTGTGATATTGCCAAGAAACAGAGCTTTTGATGAGTATGGAACACTTGTATATTGGTGGATGTTTAATAATTCAACTTTTGGATTTTGAATTTGGCGCTTTACATTTTACCTGGTAGTGTCGGGAGGAGCCCGCTAGCGACCCACTGGTCCCCAAGAAGTTTTAACATTAGTAATCTGTCTCTTTTGCCTCCTGTTGTTGTTCTGTGCAGCTAATGTTAGCTTAGTTAAGTTAACGTTTACCAACTACAGACAGATGTATCTAGTTAGCAAGATAACTAAATAAGCACTGTTTTAATGCGTTTGAATTCAGAAATCTTCAAAATTGTTATGTTTGTTCCTTATATAATGACAAACCAGGGCGTAGGTTTAACTACTTTTAATGAACATATACTTCAGGGTTCGAGACCCTACTCTCATATTCACCAAACATCCTGATGGGTTCGAGACCCTACTCTCATATTCACCAAACATCCTGGTGGGTTCGAGACCCTACTCTCATATTCACCAAACATCCTGGTGGGTTCGAGACCCTACTCTCATATTCACCAAACATCCTGGTGGGTTCGAGACCCTACTCACACATTCACCAAACATCCTGGTGGATTCGAGACCCTACTCTTACATTCACCAAACATCCTGATGGGTTCGAGACCCTACTCACACATTCACCAAACATCCTGGTGGGTTCGAGACCCAACTCTCACATTCACCAAACATCCTGGTGGGTTTGAGACCCTACTCTCACATTCACCAAACATCCTGGTGGCTTTGAGACCCTACTCACACATTCACCAAACATCCTGGTGGCTTTGAGACCCTACTCACACATTCACCAAACATCCTGGTGGATTCGAGACCCTACTCTCACATTCACCAAACATCCTGGTGGCTTTGAGACCCTACTCACACATTCACCAAACATCCTGGTGGATTCGAGACCCTACTCTCACATTCACCAAACATCCTGGTGGCTTTGAGACCCTACTCTCACATTCACCAAACATCCTGGTGGCTTTGAGACCCTACTCACACATTCACCAAACATCCTGGTGGGTTTGAGACCCTACTCTCACATTCTTAGCATGTTAATGTCATTATTTTTGTTTTGAACTGCGTTTCAGACATTTCAATTGTTAATATGGACCTTATGTTAGACATATTATTCATGCAGATTTCTCCTCTTTCACGCTTTGTGCACAAACTCCAGCTGTTTTTTCAAGTTTGATGTGGTTTCTGGACCAAGAGACCAATGCTGCCTTTGCAGAGTTTGATGTGGTTTCTGGACCAAGAGACCAATGCTGCCTTTGCAGAGTTTGATGTGGTTTCTGGACCAAGAGACCAATGCTGCCTTTGCAGAGTTTGGATTTGACTGAAATGTTGTTGTCTTTCTCCTCGAATAACTCAAAATAATGGGAGCATTTCTAGGAGGAAAAGGTTTTAAGCGGGGTAAAATCCCAGCTGCCATCTTTGTCAGCTTTACGATAGCCTACAGCATAAATCCCATTAGCACGAGAGACGAGGCTTTAAAAAATATACAAAAAGCCGGTAGAGATATGCTTCTGAAAGTTATATACAGGCTATCAAAAAGAAAGGAGGACCAAGGTCCTCTCCTTGTTCAATGGTGGTGTATGGAGACTCCACATTCATGGTGACTAATAATGAAGATGTAGCTATACAGGCTACATATATTACTCACAACACTGGTCCCAAGTTATTCTGTTAATTATTATTATTCTTCTGTTGCAATTTATCCATTTGTTCACATTAAAACTTGGAGATCTGAGTTGTCTGCTGTTTTGGTATAACTGGCATTATTATTGGTTAAATGGCAAATGTAAGAAAGTACAGACATGCTACTGAAAATATACACATTTCTGATATTCTGATAATGTTTCTATCAGAAGCAACACTGACATGTTTGTTCTACATGGTATACTGTATGTGGTGTGGATTTCAAAACGACCATAGAGCTCCCCTTCAGATGCTCAGCTAGAATTCTACCAATTTCCATCTTTCAATAAGAAACTTATTTTAATTAGATCAGATTAGTGTAACTGTTGCCAAAATAATGACATGAACATATATTGCTTAGAATGTGAGAGAAGGGTGTCTTCCCTACCGAGTCTCAAACCCAGGCCACGAGCACCAATGACAAATGCCCTAACCGCTGTCCCCTACCGGGTCTCAAACCCAGGCCACGAGCACCAATGACAAATGCCCTAACCGCTGTCCCCTACCGGGTCTCAAACCCAGGCCACGAGCACCAATGACAAATGCCCTAACCGCTGTCCCCTACCGGGTCTCAAACCCAGGCCACGAGCACCAATGAGTCAAAGTCAAAGTCAAAGTCACCATTATTAGTCAGTTGTACAACCGAATGCCTTCAACCGAAATGTTTCTTCCGCATTTAACCCAACCCCTCTGAATCAGAGGGGTGCGGGGGGCTGCCTTAATCGACATCCACGTCTTCGGCACCCGGGGATGACAAATGCCCTAACCGCTGTCCCCTACCGGGTCTCAAACCCTGGCCACGAGCACCAATGACAAATGCCCTGACCGCTGTCCCCTACCGGGTCTCAAACCCAGGCCACGAGCACCAATGACAACTACCTGGTACCCCTGCACATTGACTCAGTACCGGTACTCCTTGTATATAGCCTTGTTATTACCTCAACTACCTGGTACCCCTACACATTAACTCAGTACCGGTCCTCCTTGTATATAGCCTTGTTATTACCTCAACTACCTGGTACCTCTGCACATTGACTCGGTACTGGTACTCCTTGTATATAGCCTTGTTATTACCTCAACTACCTGGTACCTCTGCACATTAACTCAGTACCGGTACTCCTTGTATATAGTTTGGAAACACTGATTCAAGGGTTTTTCCTTATTTCAATATTTTTCTACATTGTAGAATAATAGTGAAGACTAAGAAATCAAATCAAATGTATTTATAAAGCCCTTCTTACATCAGCTGATGTCACAGAGTGCTGTACAGAAACCCAGCCTAAAACCCCAAACAGCAAGCAATGCAGGTGTAGAAGCACGGTAGCTAGCAGAAAAACTCCCTAGAAAGGCCAGAACCTAGGAAGAAACCTAGAGAGGAACCAGGCTATGAGGGGTGGCCAGTCCTCTTCTGCCTGTGCCAGGTGGAGATTATAACAGAACATGGCCAAGATGTTCAAATGTTCATAGATGACCAGCAGGGTCAAATGTTAATAAGCACAGTGGTTGTCGAGGGTGCAACAGGTCAGCACCTCAGGAGTAAATGTCAGTTGGCTTTTCATAGCCGATCATTCAGAGTATCTCTACCGCACCTGCTGTCTCTAGAGAGTTGAAAACAGCAGGTCTGGGACAGGTAGCACGTCCGGTGAACAGGTCAGGGTTCCATAGCCGCAGGCAGAACAGTTGAAACTGGAGCAGCAGCACGGCCAGGTGGACTGGGGCCAGCAAGGAGTCATCAGGCCAGGTAGTCCTGAGGAATGGTCCTAGGGCTCAGGTCCTCCGAGAGAGAAAGAGAGAAAGAGAGAAAGAAAGAGACAAAAAGAGAGAAAGAATTAGAGAGAACATACTTAAATTCACACAGGGCACCGTATAAGACAGGAGAAATACTCCAGATATAACAGACTGACCCTAGCCCCCCGACACATAAACTACTGCAGCATAAGTACTGGAGGCTGAGACAGGAGGGGTCGGGAGACACTGTGGACACGTCCGATGGTACCCCCGGATAGGCCCAAACAGGCAGGATATAACCCCACCCACTTTGCCAAAGCACAGCCTCCACACCACTAGAGGGATATCTTCAACCACTAACTTACCATCCTGAGACAAGGCCTCACAAAGATCTCTCCGGCACAACCTGCTGGGGGCGCCAACCCAAACAGGAAGATCACGTCAGTGACTCAACCCACTCAAGCGATGCACCCCTCCTAGGGACGGCATGGAAGAGCACCGGTAAGCCAGTGACTCAAGCCCCTGTAATAGGGTTAGAGGCAGAGAATCCCAGTGGAGAGAGGGGAACCGGCCAGGCAGAGACAGCAAGGGTGGTTCGTCGCTCCAGTGCCTTTCCGTTCACCTTCACACTCCTGGGCCAGACTACACTCAATCATAGGACCTACTGAAGAGATGAGTCTTCAATAAAGACTTAAAGGTTGAGACAGAGTCTACGTCTCGCACATGGATAGGCAGACCATTCCATAAAAATGGAGCTCTATAGGAGAAAGCCCTGCCTCCAGCTGTTTGCTTAGAAATTCTAGGGACAGCAAGGAGGCCTGCGTCTTGTGACCGTAGCTTACGTGTAGGTATGTACGGCAGGACCAAATCGGAGGAGCAAGCCCATGTAATGCTTTGTAGCTTAGCAGTAAAACCTTGAAATCAGCCCTTGCCTTAACAGGAATCCAGTGTAGAGAGGCTATCACTGGAGTAATGTGATACTTTTTTTTGGTTCAAGATTCTAGCAGCCGTGTTTAACACTAACTGAAGTTTATTTAGTGCTTTATCCGGGTAGCCGGAAAGTAGAGCATTGCAGTAGTCTAACCTAGAAGTGACAAAAGAGTGGATACATTTTTCTGCATCATTTCTGGACAGAAAGTTTCAGATTTTTGCAATGTTACGTAGATGGAACAAAGCTGTCCTTGAAACAGTCTTGATATTTTAGTCAAAAGAGAGATCAGGGCCAGAGTAAAGCCGAGGTCCTTCACAGTTTTATTTGAGACGACTGTACAACCACCAAGATTAATTGTCAGAGTCAACAGAAGATCTCTTTGTTTCTTGGGACCTAGAACAAGCATCTCTGTTTTGTCCGAGTTTAAAAGTAGAACATTTGCCGCAGTCCACTTCCTTATGTCTGAAACGCAGGCTTCCAGGGAGGGCAATTTTGGGGCTTCACCATGTTTCATCGAAATGAACAGCTGTGTGTCATCCGCATAGCAGTGAAAGTTAACATTATGTTTCCGAATGACATCACCAAGAGGTAAATATATAGTGAAAACAATAGTGGTCCTAAAACGGAGCCTTGAGGAACACCGAAATTTACAGTTGATTAGTCAGAGGACAAACCATCCACAGAGACAAACTGATATCTTTCCAACAGATAAGAGCTAAACCAGGCCAGAACTTGTCCGTGTAGACCAATTTGGGTTTCCAATCTCTCCAAAAGAATGTGGTGATCGATGGTATCAAAAGCATCACTAAGGTCTAGGAGCACGAGAACAGATGCAGAGCCTCTGTCTGACGCCATTAAAAGGCCATTTACCACCTTCACAAGTGCAGTCTCAGTGCTATGATGGGGTCTAAAACCAGACTTAAGCGTTTCGTATACATTGTTTGTCTTCAGGAAGGCAGTGAGTTGCTGCGCAACAGCTTTTTCTAAAATATTTGAGAGGAATGGAAGATTTGATATAGGCCGATTTAGTTTTTTATATTTTCTGGGTCAAGGTTTGGCTTTTTCAAGAGAGGCTTATTACTGCCACTTTTAGTGAGTTTGGTACACATCCGGTGGATAGAGAGCCATTTATTATGTTCAACATAGGAGGGCCAAGCACAGGAAGCAGCTCTTTCAGTAGTTTAGTTGGAATAGGGTCCAGTATGCAGCTTGAAGGTTTAGAGGCCATGATTATTTTCATCAATGTGTCAAGAGATATGGTACTAAAAAACTTGAGTGTCTCCCTTGATCCTAGGTCCTGGCAAAGTTGTGCAGACTCAGGACAACTGAGCTTTGGAGGAATACGCAGATTTAAAGAGGAGTCCGTAATTTGCTTTCTAATGATCATGATCTTTTCCTCAAAGAAGTTAATGAATGTATCACTGCTGAAGTGAAAGCCATCCTCTCTTGTTGAATATGCTTTTTAGTTAGCTTTGCGACAGTATCAAAACGAAATTTAGGATTGTTCTTATTTTCCTCAATTAAGTTGGAAAAATAGGATGATCGAACAGCAGTGAGGGCTCTTCGATACTGCACGGTACTGTCTTTCCAAGCTAGTCGGAAGATTTCCAGTTTGGTGTAGCTCCATTTCCGTTCCAATTTTCTGGTAACTTGCTTCAGAGTTCGGGTATTTTCTGTATACCAGGGAGCTAGTTTCTTATGACAAATGTTTTTTGTTTTTAGGGGTGAGTAGGTAGGTCCAGAGTATGACTGTGGCAGTGAGTAGGTCCGGGAGACATGTTGGACAAAACCCACTGAGTCAGTGATGGCTCCGAAAACCTTTTGGAGAATTTCTGTGGACTTTTCCATGTGAATATTAAAGTCACCAAAAAGTGAATATTATCTGCCATGACTACAAGGTCCGATAGGAATTCAGGGAACTCCTTGAGGAACGCTGTATATGGCCCAGGAGGCCTGTATACAGTAGCTATAAAAAGTGATTGAGTAGGCTGCATAGATTTCATGACTAGAAGCTCAAAAGACCAAAACGTCATTTTTGTTGTTGTAAATTTGCTATCGTAAATGTTAGCAACGCCTCCGCCTTTGCGGGATGCGCGGGGGATATGGTCACTAGTGTAACCAGGAGGTGAGGCCTCGTTTAACACAGTCAATTCATCATATGTGGACAACTTCAAATACCCACACCTGCCTGCCTGCCCGTCCAGCATCACTACTCTGGACGGTTCTGACTTAGAATATGTGGACAACTACAAATACCTAGGTGTCTGGTTAGACTGTAAAATCTCCTTCCAGACTCACATTAAGCATCTCCAATCCACAATTAAATCTAGAATCGGCTTCCTATTTCGCAAACAAAGCATCCTTCACTCATGCTGCCAAACATACCCTCGTAAAACTGACCATCCTACCGATCCTCGACTTCGGCGATGTCATTTATAAAATAGCCTCCAACACTCTACTCAGCAAATTGGATGCAGTCTATCACAGTGCCATCCGTTTTGTCACCAAAGCCCCATATACTACCCACCACTGCGACCTGTATGCTCGCTGGCTGGCCCTCGCCTACTCGCCGCCAAACCCACTGGCTCCAGGTTATCTACAAGTCTTTGCTAGGTAAAGCCCCGCCTTATCTCAGCTGACTGGTCACCATAGCAACACCCACCCGTAGCACGCGCTCCAGCAGGTATATCTCACTGGTCACCCCAAAGCCAATTCCTCCTTTGGCCGCCTTTCCTTCCAGTTCTCTACTGCCAATGACTTAAACGAACTGCAAAAATCACTGAAGCTGGAGACTCATATCTCCCTCACTAACTTTAAGCACCCGCTGTCAGAGCAGCTCACAGATCACTGCACCTGTACACTGCACCTTGTAAACAGCCCATCCAACTACCTCATCCCCATACTGTATTTATTTATTTATCTTGCTCCTCTGGCAGCAGCCCAGTGTAAAGAACAAACCATCATGACACAGACACTGTTGAACAGGCTGAAAGCACAGCTCTGGCAGCAACCCAGTGTAAAGAACAAACCATCATGACACAGACACTGTTGAACAGGCTGAAAGCACAGCTCTGGCAGCAACCCAGCGTAAAGAACAAACCATCATGACACAGACACTGTTGAACAGGCTGAAAGCACAGCTCTGGCAGCAGCCCAGCTTGAAGAACAAACCATCATGACACAGACACTGTTGAACAGGCTGAAAGCACAGCTCTGGCAGCAGCCCAGCTTGAAGAACAAACCAGCAGAAGATCCACACGGCAGTTAAATATTTATTAAGTTGTTAAGGACTCGAAGGACAATTCAAATCAAATTGTATTAGACACATGCGCCGATAACAGCAGTGAAATGCTTATGAGCCCCTAACCAACAATGCAGTTAAAAAAAAATACACATAAGAATAAGAGATAAAAGATCAACGGTAGTGGCAACATTATATACAAAATAAGTAAACAAACAAGTTACAAACCATGCAAATAAACAAACAAAAAACAATTGTCTGGGGGCACAGAAACGTCTGCCTTCTCCTCCTGCGCCATCTTACAACAGTGAGTAAATTACTAATGACGAATTTTCACTAGTGGTCCTACTAAGCATATAGTTAACATTTTGGTAACACTGTTGAAATGCTGTTTACAATTCATTTTGAGTAAGAAAGAGGTCACAAGAAGCCTGTCAAGGACACGGGTCACAAGGAGCCTGTCAAGGACACGGGTCACAAGGAGCCTGTCAAGGACACGGGTCACAAGGAGCCTGTCAAGGACACGGGTCACAAGAAGCCTGTCAAGGACACGGGTCACAAGAAGCCTGTCAAGGACACGGGTCACAAGGAGCCTGTCAAGGACACGGGTCACAAGGAGCCTGTCAAGGACACGGGTCACAAGGAGCCTGTCAAGGACACGGGTCACAAGGAGCCTGTCAAGGACACGGGTCACAAGGAGCCTGTCCGGCGACACGGGTCACAAGGAGCCTGTCAAGGACATGGGTCCAAGGAGCCTGTCAAGGACACGGGTCACAAGGAGCCTGTCAAGGACACGGGTCACAAGGAGCCTGTCAAGGACACGGGTCACAAGGAGCCTGTCAAGGACACGGGTCCAAGGAGCCTGTCAAGGACACGGGTCACAAGGAGCCTGTCAAGGACACGGGTCACAAGGAGCCTGTCAAGGACACGGGTCACAAGGAGCCTGTCAAGGACACGGGTCCAAGGAGCCTGTCAAGGACACGGGTCACAAGGAGCCTGTCAAGGACACGGGTCACAAGGAGCCTGTCAAGGACACGGGTCACAAGAAGCCTGTCAAGGACACGGGTCACAAGGAGCCTGTCAAGGACACGGGTCACAAGGAGCCTGTCAAGGACACGGGTCACGGCCTCCCGAGTGCCGCTGTGGTCTAAGGCACTACTGTCATGACTCTCCTGTGAGGATCCAAAGGATCAGGTTACAGTGGATCAGCTCTACAGAGCTCTCTTTCTCCCGCAGAGGGGGAGAGGGATGGTTTTATGACACCTCACTCATCATAAACCATAGGCAGCAGACGATTCCCTTTGTGGCCTAGTTTGGGTGATCGGAATGTCTGTGTGCCTTATGAAGAGTTTACCGCCCAAGAACTTCAACATCAAATAATGGACACCGGGACAATATATTTCATCCTCCGAATGTTGGTAATGATGAGAGATTGAATGTGGAAGATTAATGTCTATTTTGTGATGTTATTAAAAGTTGCATGAAGACGTTATGATGAAAACATTGTAACTTGAAGAGTTTTCATACGGTGTTTATCATGTTTACATACTTTACGTTGTTTGGAAAATATCCAGGATAAAGTTTTGTTTTTGTGACGATAAGATTGTGATTTTAGTTCTCTAACGAGATGGTAGTAAATTATGATATCTTGCCTCGTGACTAGCTACGCCCCCCAGGGAACCCAGAGAGCGTGTCAGCAAGACGTAAGCCCCCTTTCTACCCGAGGGTATAAGCACTTTAGTTAAGAATTAACATCAGACTAGAATGACCATGAGCTGCAGCTGAGGTCTACGATTAGTCCCCAAAGGAACCTCTAACAACCACTGCTACGGTTGAGTAGCTGTTCTTAGTACTGTATATAAGAAGGTGAATTTGAGTAGGACCATCCGGTTATTCTCTTCAGATTATTGTTTGTCTACACGGCTTTCCTCACCACTCTGGGATCGTCGACACTGCTGATTAGCCGTCCTCAAGGAGACCACTCTTCCAGAACGAGTGCAAGTAAACAGACAACTAAGAAGGACAGTGTGACATCTTGTGGACAATCAGAGACTTACACCCGAGAATGAAGGAGACAGCCATACAAAGAACAAGGCCTCCGTCGAACCCTTCTCACCAAGCGGAACCCGGGGCCCACGAAGGCCAAGACCCAACAGAGATACCCAACGAAGACATTCAACACGTAAATACATACAGTTGAAGTCGGAAGTTTACATACACTTAGGTTGGGAGTCAATTAAACGTGTTTTTCAACCACTCCACAAATTTCTTGTTAACAAACTATAGTTTTGGCAAGTTGGTTAGGACATCTACTTTGTGCAGGACACAAGTAATTTTTCCAACAATTGTTTACAGACAGATTATTTCACTTATAATTCACTGTGTCACAATTCCAGTGGGTCAGAAGTTTACATACACTAAGTTGACTGTGCCTTTAAACAGCTTGGAAAATTCCAGAAAAGGATGTCATGGCTTTGGAAGCTTCTGATAGACTAATTGACATAATTTAAGTCAATTGGAGGTGTACCTGTGGTTGTATTTCAAAGCCTACCTTCAAACTCAGTGCCTCTTCACTTGACAGGTACCATGTTCATCTGTACAAACAATAGTACGCAAGTATAAACACCATGGGACCACGCAGCCATCATACCGCTCAGGAAGGAGACACGTTCATGTTGTGGGGGGTGCTTTGCTGCAGGAGGGACTGGTGCACTTCACAAAATAGATGGCATCATGAGGGAGGAAAATTATGTGGATATATTGAAGCAACATCTCAAGACATCAGTCAGGAAGTTAAAGCTTGGTCGCAAATTGGTCTTCCAAATGGACAATGACCCCAAGCATACTTCCAAAGTTCTGGCAAAATGGCTTAAGGACAACAAAGTCAAGGTATTGGAGTGGCCATCACAAAGCCCTGACCTCAATCCTATAGAAAATGTGTGGGCAGAACTGAAAAGGCGTGTGCGAGCAAGGAGGCCTACAAACCTGACTCAGATACACCAGCTCTGTCAGGAGGAATGGGCCAAATTTCAACCACCTTATTGTGGTACGCTTGTGGAAGCCTACCTGAAATGTTTGACCCAAGTTAAACATTTTAAAGTCAATGCTACCAAATACTAATTGAGTGTATGTAAACTTCTGACCCACTGGGAATGTGATGAAAGAATTAAAAGCTGAAATAAATCACTCTACTATTACTCTGACATTTCACATTCTTAAAATAAAGTGGGGATCCTAACTGACCTAAGACAGGGAATTTTTGCTAGGATTAAATGTCAGGAATTGTGAATAACTGAGTTTCAATGTATTTGGCTAAGGTGTATGTAAACTTCAGACTTAATCTGTATATTACTTATTACCCATAAGAGCGGCAGTTCAGAATGAGACTTATATGGGGAAATTATTAATTAATGACTGGTATGATATCTATATATTCTTGAGTTAATTCGGGAGACGGTAACTCATTAAACAAACTTTTCCCGTAGTGCCCCAAATTGCTAATGAGTTAACTGTTACATGATTAATTTAATAGAGTAATAAATAAACATAGTAGGTAATTATTTGATAAATGGCAGTCATCACATTAATGATAGTCACGTCACGAAACTACATAGTGCACAACACATAAGACCCTGGTCAAAAGTAATGCACTATATACTGTAGGTAAATAGGGTTCCATTTGAGATGTAACCTGAGACTGCTCAGTGTCTAGTGTCAGACTCAGGACATGAGACGTAACCTGAGACTGCTCAGTGTCTAGTGTCAGACTCAGGACATGAGACGTAACCTGAGACTGCTCAGTGTCTAGTGTCAGACTCAGGACATGAGACGTAACCTGAGACTGCTCAGTGTCTAGTGTCAGACTCAGGACATGAGACGTAACCTGAGACTGCTCAGTGTCTAGTGTCAGACTCAGGACATGAGACGTAACCTGAGACTGCTCAGTGTCTAGTGTCAGACTCAGGACATGAGACGTAACCTGAGACTGCTCAGTGTCTAGTGTCAGACTCAGGACATGAGACGTAACCTGAGACTGCTCAGTGTCTAGTGTCAGACTCAGGACATGAGACGTAACCTGAGACTGCTCAGTGTCTAGTGTCAGACTCAGGACATGAGACGTAACCTGAGACTGCTCAGTGTCTAGTGTCAGACTCCAGGACATGAGACGTAACCTGAGACTGCTCAGTGTCTAGTGTCAGACTCAGGACATGAGACGTAACCTGAGACTGCTCAGTGTCTAGTGTCAGACTCAGGACATGAGACGTAACCTGAGACTGCTCAGTGTCTAGTGTCAGACTCAGGACATGAGACGTAACCTGAGACTGCTCAGTGTCTAGTGTCAGACTCAGGACATGAGACGTAACCTGAGACTGCTCAGTGTCTAGTGTCAGACTCAGGACATGAGACGTAACCTGAGACTGCTCAGTGTCTAGTGTCAGACTCAGGACATGAGACGTAACCTGAGACTGCTCAGTGTCTGTGTCAGACTCAGGACATGAGACGTAACCTGAGACTGCTCAGTGTCTAGTGTCAGACTCCAGGACATGAGACGTAACCTGAGACTGCTCAGTGTCTAGTGTCAGACTCAGGACATGAGACGTAACCTGAGACTGCTCAGTGTCTAGTGTCAGACTCAGGACATGAGACGTAACCTGAGACTGCTCAGTGTCTAGTGTCAGACTCAGGACATGAGACGTAACCTGAGACTGCTCAGTGTCTAGTGTCAGACTCAGGACATGAGACGACGTAACCTGAGACTGCTCAGTGTCTAGTGTCAGACTCAGGACATGAGGCGTAACCTGAGACTGCTCAGTGTCTAGTGTCAGACTCAGGACATGAGACGTAACCTGAGACTGCTCAGTGTCTAGTGTCAGACTCAGGACATGAGACGTAACCTGAGACTGCTCAGTGTCTAGTGTCAGACTCAGGACATGAGACGTAACCTGAGACTGCTCAGTGTCTAGTGTCAGACTCAGGACATGAGACGTAACCTGAGACTGCTCAGTGTCTAGTGTCAGACTCCAGGACATGAGACGTAACCTGAGACTGCTCAGTGTCTAGTGTCAGACTCAGGACATGAGACGTAACCTGAGACTGCTCAGTGTCTGAGTGTCAGACTCAGGACATGAGACGTAACCTGAGACTGCTCAGTGTCTAGTGTCAGACTCAGGACATGAGACGTAACCTGAGACTGCTCAGTGTCTAGTGTCAGACTCAGGACATGAGACGTAACCTGAGACTGCTCAGTGTCTAGTGTCAGACTCAGGACATGAGACGTAACCTGAGACTGCTCAGTGTCTAGTGTCAGACTCAGGACATGAGACGTAACCTGAGACTGCTCAGTGTCTAGTGTCAGACTCCAGGACATGAGACGTAACCTGAGACTGCTCAGTGTCTAGTGTCAGACTCCAGGACATGAGACGAACCTGAGACTGCTCAGTGTCTAGTGTCAGACTCAGGACATGAGGCGTAACCTGAGACTGCTCAGGTGTCTAGTGTCCAGACTCAGGACATGAGCTGAGACTGCTCAGTGTCTAGTGTCAGACTCAGGACATGAGACGTGAACCTGAGACTGCTCAGTGTCTAGTGTCAGACTCAGGACATGAGACGTAACCTGAGACTGCTCAGTGTCTAGTGTCAGACTCAGGACATGAGACGTAACCTGAGACTGCTCAGTGTCTAGTGTCAGACTCAGGACATGAGACGTAACCTGAGACTGCTCAGTGTCTAGTGTCAGACTCCAGGACATGAGACGTAACCTGAGACTGCTCAGTGTCTAGTGTCAGACTCAGGACATGAGACGAACCTGAGACTGCTCAGTGTCTAGTGTCAGACTCAGGACATGAGACGTAACCTGAGACTGCTCAGTGTCTAGTGTCAGACTCAGGACATGAGACGTAACCTGAGACTGCTCAGTGTCTAGTGTCAGACTCAGGACATGAGACGTAACCTGAGACTGCTCAGTGTCTAGTGTCAGACTCAGGACATGAGACGTAACCTGAGACTGCTCAGTGTCTAGTGTCAGACTCAGGACATGAGACGTAACCTGAGACTGCTCAGTGTCTAGTGTCAGACTCCAGGACATGAGACGTAACCTGAGACTGCTCAGTGTCTAGTGTCAGACTCAGGACATGAGACGTAACCTGAGACTGCTCAGTGTCTAGTGTCAGACTCAGGACATGAGACGTAACCTGAGACTGCTCAGTGTCTAGTGTCAGACTCAGGACATGAGACGTAACCTGAGACTGCTCAGTGTCTAGTGTCAGACTCAGGACATGAGACGTAACCTGAGACTGCTCAGTGTCCAGTGTCAGACTCAGGACATGAGACGTAACCTGAGACTGCTCAGTGTCTAGTGTCAGACTCAGGACATGAGACGTAACCTGAGACTGCTCAGTGTCTAGTGTCAGACTCAGGACATGAGACGTAACCTGAGACTGCTCAGTGTCTGCAGTGTCAGACTCAGGACATGAGGCGTAACCTGAGACTGCTCAGTGTCTAGTGTCAGACTCAGGACATGAGACGTAACGAGACTGAGACTCCAGGACATGAGAGAGACTGCTCAGTGTCTGAGTGTCAGACTCAGGACATGAGACGTAACCTGAGACTGCTCAGTGTCTAGTGTCAGACTCAGGACATGAGACGTAACCTGAGACTGCTCAGTGTCTAGTGTCAGACTCAGGACATGAGACGTAACCTGAGACTGCTCAGTGTCTAGTGTCAGACTCCAGGACATGAGACGTAACCTGAGACTGCTCAGTGTCTAGTGTCAGACTCAGGACATGAGACGTAACCTGAGACTGCTCAGTGTCTAGTGTCAGACTCAGGACATGAGACGTAACCTGAGACTGCTCAGTGTCTAGTGTCAGACTCAGGACATGAGACGTAACCTGAGACTGCTCAGTGTCTAGTGTCAGACTCAGGACATGAGACGTAACCTGAGACTGCTCAGTGTCTAGTGTCAGACTCAGGACATGAGACGTAACCTGAGACTGCTCAGTGTCTAGTGTCAGACTCAGGACATGAGACGTAACCTGAGACTGCTCAGTGTCTAGTGTCAGACTCAGGACATGAGACGTAACCTGAGACTGCTCAGTGTCAGTGTCAGTGTCCTCTCAGACTCCAGGCAGGATGAACCTGAGACTGACAGACTCAGGACATGCTGAGACTGCTCAGTGTCCTCAGTGTCTGCTCAGACTCAGGACATGAGGCGTAACCTGAGACTGCTCAGTGTCAGTCAGACTCAGGACATGACGTAACCTGAGACTGCTCAGTGTCTAGTGTCAGACTCAGGACATGAGACGTAACCTGAGACTGCTCAGTGTCTAGTGTCAGACTCAGGACATGAGACGTAACCTGAGACTGCTCAGTGTCTGAGTGTCAGACTCAGGACATGAGACGTAACCTGAGACTGCTCAGTGTCTGAGTGTCAGACTCAGGACATGAGGCGTAACCTGAGACTGCTCAGTGTCTAGTGTCAGACTCAGGACATGAGACGTAACCTGAGACTGCTCAGTGTCTGAGTGTCAGACTCAGGACATGAGACGTAACCTGAGACTGCTCAGTGTCTAGTGTCAGACTCAGGACATGAGACGTAACCTGAGACTGCTCAGTGTCTAGTGTCAGACTCAGGACATGAGACGTAACCTGAGACTGCTCAGTGTCTAGTGTCAGACTCAGGACATGAGGCGTAACCTGAGACTGCTCAGTGTCTAGTGTCAGACTCAGGACATGAGGCGTAACCTGAGACTGCTCAGTGTCTAGTGTCAGACTCAGGACATGAGGCGTAACCTGAGACTGCTCCAGTGTCTAGTGTCAGACTCAGGACATGAGGGCGTAACCTGAGACTGCTCAGTGTCTAGTGTCAGACTCAGGACATGAGGCGTAACCTGAGACTGCTCAGTGTCTAGTGTCAGACTCAGGGACATGAGGCGTGGCTCACAGAGACTGCTCAGTGTCACAGTGTCAAGACTCAAGGACATGAGGCGTAACCTGAGACTGCTCAGTGTCTAGTGTCCAGACTCAGGATGAGGCGTGACACTGAGGCTGCTCAGTGTCTGAGTGTCAGACTCAGGACATGAGAGGCGTAACCTGAGACTGCTCAGTGTCTGAGTGTCAGACTCAGGACATGAGGCGTATTAACACCAGACTGCTCAGTGTCTGAGTGTCAGACTCAGGACATGAGGCGTAACCTGAGACTGCTCAGAATGTCTGTGTCTAGTGTCAGACTCTCTCAGGACATGAGGCGTAACCTGAGACTGCTCAGTGTCTGAGTGTCCAGACTCAGGACATGAGGCGTAGGCCTGAGAACTGCTCAGTGTCTGAGTGTCAGACTCAGGACATGAGGCGTAACCTGAGACTGCTCAGTGTCTGAGTGGCCATCAGACTCAGGACATGAGGCGTAACCTGAGACTGCTCAGTGTCTGAGTGTCAGACTCAGGACATGAGGCGTAACCTGAGACTGCTCAGTGTCTAGTGTCAGACTCAGGACATGAGGCGCGGCGCTAACCTGAGACTGCTCAGTGTCTAGTGTCAGACTCAGGACATGAGAGCGTAACCTGAGACTGCTCAGTGTCTGAGTGTCAGACTCAGGACATGAGAGGCGTAACCTGAGACTGCTCAGTGTCTAGTGTCAGACTCAGGACATAGAGGCGTGAAACCTGAGACTGCTCAGTGTCTGGTGTCAGACTCAGGACATGAGGGCGTAACCTGAGACTGCTCCAGTGTCTAGTGTCAGACTCCAGGACATGAGGCGTATTAACCTGAGACTGCTCAGTGTCTAGTGTCAGACTCAGGACATGCAGGCGTAACCTGAGACTGCTCAGTGTCTGAGTGTCAGACTCAGGACGCCTTGAGGCGTAACCTGAGACTGCTCAGTGTCTGAGTGTCGAGACTCAGGACATGAGGCGTAACCTGAGACTGCTCGAGTGTCTGAGTGTCAGACTCAGGACATGAGGCGTAACCTGAGACTGCTCAGTGTCTGAGTGTCAGACTCAGGACATGAGGCGTGGCCTTTGGGACTGCTCGGCGGTGTCTGAGTGTCCAGACTCAGGACATGAGGCGTAACCTGAGACTGCTCAGTGTTACAGTGTCAGACTCAGGACATGAGGCGTAACCTGGGGGCTGCTCAGTGTCTGACAGTGTCAGACTCAGGACATGAGGCGTAACCTGAGACTGCTCAGTGTCTGAGTGTCAGACTCAGGACATGAGAGCGTAACCTGAGACTGCTCAGTGTCTAGTGTCAGACTCAGGACATGAGGCGTAACCTGAGACTGCTCAGTGTCTAGTGTCAGACTCCAGGACATGAGGCGTAACCTGAGACTGCTCAGTGTCTAGTGTCAGACTCAGGACATGAGAGCGTAACCTGAGACTGCTCAGTGTCTAGTGTCAGACTCAGGACATGAGGCGTAACCTGAGACTGCTCAGTGTCTGAGTGTCAGACTCAGGACATGAGGCGTAACCTGAGACTGCTCAGTGTCTGAGTGTCCAGACTCAGGACATGAGGCGTAACCTGAGACTGCTCAGTGTCTAGTGTCAGACTCAGGACATGAGGCGTAACCTGAGACTGCTCAGTGTCTGAGTGTCAGACTCAGGACATGAGGGCGTAACCTGGGGACTGCTCAGTGTCTAGTGTCAGACTCAGGACATGAGGCGTAACCTGAGACTGCTCAGTGTCTGGTGTCAGACTCAGGACATGAGGCGTAACCTGAGACTGCTCAGTGTCTGAGTGTCAGACTCAGGACATGAGGCGTAACCTGAGACTGCTCAGTGTCTAGTGTCAGACTCAGGACATGAGAGCGTAACCTGAGACTGCTTCAGTGTCACAGTGTCAGACTCAGGACATGAGGCGTAACCTGAGACTGCTCAGTGTCTAGTGTCAGACTCAGGACATGAGGCGTGGCGCCTGAGACTGCTCAGTGTCTGAGTGTCAGACTCAAGGACATGAGGCGTAACCTGAGACTGCTCAGTGTGTCTAGTGTCAGACTCAGGACATGAGACGTAACCTGAGACTGCTCAGTGTCTGAGTGTCAGACTCAGGACATGAGGCGTAACCTGAGACTGCTCAGTGTCTAGTGTCAGACTCAGGACATGAGGCGTAACCTGAGACTGCTCAGTGTCTAGTGTCAGACTCAGGACATGAGGCGTAACCTGAGACTGCTCAGTGTCTGAGTGTCAGACTCAGGACATGAGGCGTAACCTGAGACTGCTCAGTGTCTGAGTGTCAGGCTCAGGACATGAGGCGGTAACCTGCAGAGACTGCTCAGTGTCTAGTGTCAGACTCAGGACATGAGGCGTAACCTGGAGACTGCTCAGTGTCTAGTGTCAGACTCAGGACATGAGGCGTAACCTGGAGACTGCTCAGGTGTCTGAGTGTCAGACTCAGGACATGAGGCGTAACCTGAGAGACTGCTCAGTGTCTGAGTGTCAGACTCAGGACATGAGGCGTAACCTGAGACTGCTCAGTGTCTAGTGTCAGACTCAGGACATGAGGCGTGGCCTGAGACTGCTCAGTGTCTGGAAGAGTGTCAGACTCAGGACATGAGGCGTAACCTGAGACTGCTCGAGTGTCTGAGTGTCAGACTCAGGACATGAGGCGTAACCTGAGACTGCTCAGTGTCTGAGTGTCAGACTCAGGACATGAGGCGTAACCTGAGACTGCTCAGTGTCTGAGTGTCAGACTCAGGACATGAAGGCGTAACCTGAGACTGCTCGGTGTCTGAGTGTCAGACTCAGGACATGAGGCGTAACCTGAGACTGCTCAGTGTCACAGTGTCCAGACTCAGGACATGAGGCGTGGCACCTGAGAGACTGCTCAGTGTCTGAGTGTCAGACTCAGGACATGAGGGCGTAACCTGAGACTGCTCAGTGTCTAGTGTCCAGACTCAGGACATGAGGCCGTAACCTGAGACTGCTCAGTGTCTAGGAAGTGTCAGACTCAGGACATGAGACGAACCTGAGACTGCTCAGTGTCTAGTGTCAGACTCAGGACATGAGACGTAACCTGAGACTGCTCAGTGTCTAGTGTCAGACTCAGGACATGAGACGTAACCTGAGACTGCTCAGTGTCTAGTGTCAGACTCAGGACATGAGACGTAACCTGAGACTGCTCAGTGTCTAGTGTCAGACTCAGGACATGAGACGTAACCTGAGACTGCTCAGTGTCTAGTGTCAGACTCAGGACATGAGACGTAACCTGAGACTGCTCAGTGTCTGAGTGTCAGACTCAGGACATGAGACGTAACCTGAGACTGCTCAGTGTCTAGTGTCAGACTCAGGACATGAGACGTAACCTGAGACTGCTCAGTGTCTAGTGTCAGACTCAGGACATGAGACGTAACCTGAGACTGCTCAGTGTCTAGTGTCAGACTCAGGACATGAGACGTAACCTGAGACTGCTCAGTGTCTAGTGTCAGACTCAGGACATGAGGCGTAACCTGAGACTGCTCAGTGTCTAGTGTCAGACTCAGGACATGAGACGTAACCTGAGACTGCTCAGTGTCTAGTGTCAGACTCAGGACATGAGGCGTAACCTGAGACTGCTCAGTGTCTAGTGTCAGACTCCAGGACATGAGACGTAACCTGAGACTGCTCAGTGTCTAGTGTCAGACTCAGGACATGAGACGAACCTGAGACTGCTCAGTGTCTAGTGTCAGACTCAGGACATGAGGCGTAACCTGAGACTGCTCAGTGTCTAGTGTCAGACTCAGGACATGAGACGTAACCTGAGACTGCTCAGTGTCTAGTGTCAGACTCAGGACATGAGACGTAACCTGAGACTGCTCAGTGTCTAGTGTCAGACTCAGGACATGAGACGTAACCTGAGACTGCTCAGTGTCTAGTGTCAGACTCAGGACATGAGACGTAACCTGAGACTGCTCAGTGTCTAGTGTCAGACTCAGGACATGAGACGTAACCTGAGACTGCTCAGTGTCTAGTGTCAGACTCAGGACATGAGACGTAACCTGAGACTGCTCAGTGTCCAGTGTCAGACTCAGGACATGAGACGTAACCTGAGACTGCTCAGTGTCTAGTGTCAGACTCAGGACATGAGACGTAACCTGAGACTGCTCAGTGTCAGTGTCAGACTCAGGACATGAGACGTAACCTGAGACTGCTCAGTGTCTAGTGTCAGACTCAGGACATGAGACGAACCTGAGACTGCTCAGTGTCCAGTGTCAGACTCAGGACATGAGACGTAACCTGAGACTGCTCAGTGTCTAGTGTCAGACTCAGGACATGAGACGTAACCTGAGACTGCTCAGTGTCTAGTGTCAGACTCAGGACATGAGACGTAACCTGAGACTGCTCAGTGTCCAGTGTCAGACTCAGGACATGAGACGTAACCTGAGACTGCTCAGTGTCTAGTGTCAGACTCAGGACATGAGACGAACCTGAGACTGCTCAGTGTCCAGTGTCAGACTCAGGACATGAGACGTAACCTGAGACTGCTCAGTGTCTAGTGTCAGACTCAGGACATGAGACGTAACCTGAGACTGCTCAGTGTCTAGTGTCAGACTCAGGACATGAGACGTAACCTGAGACTGCTCAGTGTCTAGTGTCAGACTCAGGACATGAGACGTAACCTGAGACTGCTCAGTGTCTAGTGTCAGACTCAGGACATGAGACGTAACCTGAGACTGCTCAGTGTCTAGTGTCAGACTCAGGACATGAGACGTAACCTGAGACTGCTCAGTGTCTAGTGTCAGACTCAGGACATGAGACGTAACCTGAGACTGCTCAGTGTCTAGTGTCAGACTCAGGACATGAGACGTAACCTGAGACTGCTCAGTGTCTAGTGTCAGACTCAGGACATGAGACGTAACCTGAGACTGCTCAGTGTCTAGTGTCAGACTCAGGACATGAGACGTAACCTGAGACTGCTCAGTGTCTAGTGTCAGACTCAGGACATGAGACGTAACCTGAGACTGCTCAGTGTCTAGTGTCAGACTCAGGACATGAGACGTAACCTGAGACTGCTCAGTGTCTAGTGTCAGACTCAGGACATGAGACGTAACCTGAGACTGCTCAGTGTCTAGTGTCAGACTCCAGGACATGAGACGTGAACCTGAGACTGCTCAGTGTCTAGTGTCAGACTCAGGACATGAGACGTAACCTGAGACTGCTCAGTGTCTAGTGTCAGACTCAGGACATGAGACGTAACCTGAGACTGCTCAGTGTCTAGTGTCAGACTCAGGACATGAGACGTAACCTGAGACTGCTCAGTGTCTAGTGTCAGACTCAGGACATGAGACGTAACCTGAGACTGCTCAGTGTCTAGTGTCAGACTCAGGACATGAGACGTAACCTGAGACTGCTCAGTGTCTAGTGTCAGACTCAGGACATGAGACGTAACCTGAGACTGCTCAGTGTCTAGTGTCAGACTCAGGACATGAGACGTAACCTGAGACTGCTCAGTGTCCAGTGTCAGACTCAGGACATGAGACGTAACCTGAGACTGCTCAGTGTCTAGTGTCAGACTCAGGACATGAGACGTAACCTGAGACTGCTCAGTGTCTAGTGTCAGACTCCAGGACATGAGACGTAACCTGAGACTGCTCAGTGTCTAGTGTCAGACTCAGGACATGAGACGAACCTGAGACTGCTCAGTGTCTAGTGTCAGACTCAGGACATGAGACGTAACCTGAGACTGCTCAGTGTCTAGTGTCAGACTCAGGACATGAGACGAACCTGAGACTGCTCAGTGTCTAGTGTCAGACTCAGGACATGAGACGTAACCTGAGACTGCTCAGTGTCTAGTGTCAGACTCAGGACATGAGACGTAACCTGAGACTGCTCAGTGTCTAGTGTCAGACTCAGGACATGAGACGTAACCTGAGACTGCTCAGTGTCTAGTGTCAGACTCAGGACATGAGACGTAACCTGAGACTGCTCAGTGTCTAGTGTCAGACTCAGGACATGAGACGTAACCTGAGACTGCTCAGTGTCTAGTGTCAGACTCAGGACATGAGACGTAACCTGAGACTGCTCAGTGTCAGTGTCAGACTCAGGACATGAGACGTAACCTGAGACTGCTCAGTGTCCAGTGTCAGACTCCAGGACATGAGACGTAACCTGAGACTGCTCAGTGTCTAGTGTCAGACTCCAGGACATGAGACGTAACCTGAGACTGCTCAGTGTCTAGTGTCAGACTCAGGACATGAGACGTAACCTGAGACTGCTCAGTGTCTAGTGTCAGACTCAGGACATGAGACGTAACCTGAGACTGCTCAGTGTCTAGTGTCAGACTCAGGACATGAGACGTAACCTGAGACTGCTCAGTGTCTAGTGTCAGACTCAGGACATGAGATGTAACCTGAGACTGCTCAGTGTCTAGTGTCAGACTCAGGACATGAGACGTAACCTGAGACTGCTCAGTGTCTAGTGTCAGACTCAGGACATGAGACGTAACCTGAGACTGCTCAGTGTCTAGTGTCAGACTCAGGCCATGAGGCATTCCTCAGCTGTTTTAGTGCCTAATGGACCGATCAAACATAAATCAAAGAGCTGAAGCACAGCCATTCATATAGATATACATATATGGCTCTGAGCTGAAGTAGTAGCTATCTGTTTTATTTATGTCCAGATATATTATGTGGACACACAGCAAACAAAGGCCCTCACAGAGTGTAGCAGCTCCCTGTCCCTCTGTCCCTCTGTCCCTCTGTCCTGCAGCTCCCTGTCCCTCTGTCCTGCAGCTCCCTGTCCCTCTGTCCCTCTGTCCTGCAGCTCCCTGTCCCTCTGTCCCTCTGTCCTGCAGCTCCCTGTCCCTCTGTCCTGCAGCTCCCTGTCCCTCTGTCCCTCTGTCCTGCAGCTCCCTGTCCCTCTGTCCTGCAGCTCCCTGTCCCTCTGTCCCTCTGTCCTGCAGCTCCCTGTCCCTCTGTCCTGCAGCTCCCTGTCCCTCTGTCCTGCAG
This sequence comes from Brachymystax lenok tsinlingensis, assembly GCA_030435695.1. Classification (NCBI taxonomy): domain Eukaryota; kingdom Metazoa; phylum Chordata; class Actinopteri; order Salmoniformes; family Salmonidae; genus Brachymystax; species Brachymystax lenok. Next base: position 55,950,856 of record CM059818.1, on the reverse strand, counting down.
CTCCCTGTCCCTCTGTCCTGCAGCTCCCTGTCCCTCTGTCCTGCAGCTCCCTGTCCCTCTGTCCTGCAGCTCCCTGTCCCTCTGTCTATAGATGCACTTCACAGTGTAGCAGCTCCCTGTCCCTCTGTGAAGTGTATCTATAGTCAAAGTCTCAGGATGAGGTCACTCTTCCGTTGAGAACTAACGACAAGCGTTCCCTTCCTTACATATTTTTGCAGCACCATTGTGTGCTTTATGGTGTGTGGTTGGGCGGAATCACCATGGCAGCCTGTTGTTGACCCTGGGATCTTACAGTGTATACACACACACACAATTCTGGAATATGATGATGATGATGATGATGATGATGATGATGACTGGTGCTTGACAGAAATATCAGCATCAGACCTGGGTTGAAATACTATTCAGAATCATTTAAAGGCAGGCTAGAGCAAACACATTTAAAAAGAAATATATTTCAGAGCAGGTCTGATATCCTAATCTCTCTGCTCCTGTCTGATGTCCACTCACAGCCCCTGGCTGGCCCTGGCTGCCCCTGGTTGGCCCTGGCTGGACCTGGTTGCCCCTGGCTGGCCCTGGTTGCCCCTGGTTGCCCCTGGCTGGCCCTGGTTGCCCCTGGCTGGCCCTGGTTGCCCTTGGCTGGCCCTGGTTGCCCCTGGCTGGCCCTGGTTGGACCTGCCGGGCCCTGGCTGTTTGGTTGGAGTTAAAAATAACCCTTTGATAAATGTACATAGAAAACAAAACAAAACACTTGTATTCTAGCCATAATGTTCTCCCATTAACTATAAACATTTTTATAGTGCACTTTTAATGCTCATTATAAATATGTGTATTGTACTGGGAGACTATACAATTAAAAGAACAATGAAGCTCTTTCTCATTCGAATACGTTTTATAATCCTGTTTACATGAGCATGAAATATACCTATAAACATTTTTATTTTCTTGTGAGCTAGTCAATTAAATTGCATATCAATGTGAAGGTATAAGCAGTTATGTAGCAGTTCTATTACTGCAGCTGTTAATAACTACATTAGCATGGTGGGCAGGTGGGACAATCAGAATACAATCATGTGCTAAACTGTTTAAGGGGATACATTCACTCAAAGTGAAACGTGGCAATTACCACTATAATGAAGTCACAGGAGGTTGGTGGCTCCTTAATTGGGGAGGACAGGCTCGTGGTAATAGCTGGAGTGGAATTGTGGAATGGTATTCCATTTGCTCGGTTCCAGCCATTATTATGCGCCGTCCTCCCCTCAACAGAATCCTGTGAATGAAGTGTCAGAGTCATCATGATGGCTTCTCATAGTTACAGAAACAGAGCCTGATTGATCCCCTGATATAAACAACAGGAGGTATTGATTAGAAACAGAGCCTGATTGATCCCCTGATATAAACAACAGGAGGTATTGATTAGAAACAGAGCCTGATTGATCCCCTGATATAAACAACAGGAGGTATTGATTAGAAACAGAGCCTGATTGATCCCCTGATATAAACAACAGGAGGTATTGATTAGAAACAGAGCCTGATTGATCCCCTGATATAAACTACAGGAGGTATTGATTAGAAACAGAGCCTGATTGATCCCCTGATATAAACTACAGGAGGTATTGATTAGAAACAGAGCCTGATTGATCCCCTGATATAAACAACAGGAGGTATTGATTAGAAACAGAGCCTGATTGATCCCCTGATATAAACAACAGGAGGTATTGATTAGAAACAGAGCCTGATTGATCCCTGATATAAACTACAGGAGGTATTGATTAGAAACAGAGCCTGATTGATCCTGATATAAACAACAGGAGGTATTGATTAGAAACAGAGCCTGATTGATCCTGATATAAACAACAGGAGGTATTGATTAGAAACAGAGCTCTGATTGATCCTGATATAAACAACAGGAGGTATTGATTAGAAACAGAGCCTGATTGATCCCCTGATATAAACAACAGGAGGTATTGATTAGAAACAGAGCCTGATTGATCCCTGATATAAACAACAGGAGGTATTGATTAGAAACAGAGCCTGATTGATCCCCTGATATAAACAACAGGAGGTATTGATTAGAAACAGAGCCTGATTGATCCCTGATATAAACAACAGGAGGTATTGATTAGAAACAGAGCCTGATTGATCCCCTGATATAAACAACAGGAGGTATTGATTAGAAACAGAGCCTGATTGATCCCCTGATATAAACAACAGGAGGTATTGATTAGAAACAGAGCCTGATTGATCCCCTGATATAAACAACAGGAGGTATTGATTAGAAACAGAGCCTGATTGATCCCCTGATATAAACAACAGGAGGTATTGATTAGAAACAGAGCCTGATTGATCCTCTGATATAAACAACAGGAGGTATTGATTAGAAACAGAGCCTGATTGATCCTCTGATATAAACAACAGGAGGTATTGATTAGAAACAGAGCCTGATTGATCCCCTGATATAAACAACAGGAGGTATTGATTAGAAACTGATGGACACAGGGAATGTCAATGTAAGAGAATGTGAAAACATTCCAAAAACAGTGGATCTATCCAATTGTAATCTATACCAGTTATAGAAATGGAAGATAATGTGTTCTGCTGCTTCTGATACAGTGACCTCTCTTACCCTTCGATTCACAGCCATACAAATGAAAGACAATGGATATATCTATCTAATTAAGACAAACTGTATGGTAGTTGTAGAAGACTGCCTCTCCCTCAGTCGCCTCCTCCTCCTCCTCCGCCTCCTCCTCCTCCGCCTCTTCCTCCTCCTCCTCCTCCGCCTCTCCCTCAGTCGCCTCCTCCTCCTCCTCCTCCTCCTCCTCCTCCTCCGCCTCCTCCTCCTCCTCCTCCTCCTCCTCCTCCTCCTCCGCCTCCTCCTCCTCCTCCTCCGAAGGATAGTAAACAGTAGCAGCAGTGTATGTGATGAGTCAAAAAGGTTTGTGCAACAAGGGGTCAATGCAGATAACTATTTAACTATTTAGCAGTCTTAAGGCATTGGGTAGAAGCTGTTGCAGAATTGGTGCATCAGTACCGCTTGCTGTGCAGTAGCAGAGAGAACAGTCTGACTTGATTGGCTGGAGTATTTGACCATTTTTATGGCCTTCCTCTTTTTTATTTTATCTTTTATTTAACCAGGTAGTTCTATATGATGTCATAATACACCTTTATTTAACCAGGTAGTTCTATATGATGTCATAATACACCTTTATTTAACCAGGTAGTTCTATATGATGTCATAATACACCTTTATTTAACCAGGTAGTTCTATATGATGTCATAATACACCTTTATTTAACCAGGTAGTTCTATATGATGTCATAATACACCTTTATTTAACCAGGTGGTTCTATATGATGTCATAATACACCTTTATTTAACCAGGTAGTTCTATATGATGTCATAATACACCTTTATTTAACCAGCTAGTTCTATATGATGTCATAATACACCTTTATTTAACCAGGTGGTTCTATATGATGTCATAATACACCTTTATTTAACCAGGTAGTTCTATATGATGTCATAATACACCTTTATTTAACCAGCTAGTTCTATATGATGTCATAATACACCTTTATTTAACCAGCTAGTTCTATATGATGTCATAATACACCTTTATTTAACCAGGTAGGCCAGTTGAGAACAAGTTCTCATTTACAACTGCCACCTGGCCAAGATAAAGCAAAGCAGTGCGACACAAACAACAACACAGAGTTACACATGGAATAAACAAACACACAGTCAATAATACAGTTGAAAAAGTCTATATACAGTGTGTGCAAATGAAGTAAGATTAGGGAGGTAAGGCAATAAATAGGCCGTATTGGCGAAGTAATTACAATTTAGCAATTAAACACTGGAGTGATAGATGAATGTGCAAGTAGAGATACTGGGGTGAAAAAGAGCATCAACAACAAAAAATAACAATATGGGGATGAGGTATTTGGATGGGCTGTGTACAGGTGCAATGATCTGTGAGCTGCTCTGACAGCTGATGCTTAAAGATATTGAGGGTGATATGAGTCTCCAGCTTCAGTGATTTTTGCAGTTCGTTGCAGTCAATTGGCAGCAGAGAACTGGAAGGAAAGGCGGCCAAAGGAGGAATTGGCTTTGTGGGTGACCAGTGAAATATACCTGCTGGAGCGCGCGCTACGGGTGCTGCTATAGTGACCAGTGAGCTGAGATAAGGCGGGCTTTACATAGCAAAGACTTATAGATGACCTGGAGTCAGTGGGTTTGGCGATGAATGTGAAACGAGGGCCAGCCAACGAGAGCATACAGGTCGCAGTGGTGGGTAGTATATGGGGCTTTGGTGACAAAACGGATGGCACTGTGATAGACTGCATCCAATTTGCTGAGTAGGGTGTTGGAGGCTATTTTGTAAATGACATCGCCGAAGTCGAGGATCCGTAGGATAGTCAGTTTTACGAGGGTATGTTTGGCAGCATGAGTGAAGGATGCTTTGTTGCGAAATAGGAAGCCGATTCTAGATTTAATTTTGCATTAGAGATGCTTAATGTGATTCTGGAAGGAGAGTTTACAGTCGAACCAGACACCTAGAATATGTGGACAACTACAAATACCTAAGTCAGAACCGTCCAGAGTAGTGATGTTGGACAGGCGGGCAGGTGCGGGCAGTGATCGGTTGAAGAGCATGCATTTAATTTTACTTGCATTTAAGAGCAGTTTGAGGCCACGGAAGGAGAGTTGTATGGCATTGAAGCGCGTCTGGAGGTTAGTTAACACAGTGTCCAAAGAAGGGCCAGAAGTATACAGAATGGTGTCGTCTGTGTAGAGGTGGATCAGAGAATCACCAGCAGGAAGAGCGACATCATTGAAGTATACAGAGAAAAGAGTCGGCCCGAGAATTGAATCCTGTGGCACTCCCATTTAGACTGCCGGAGGTCCGGACAACAGGCCCTCTGATTTGACACACTGAACTCTATCTGAGAAGTAGTTGGTGAACCAGGCGAGGCAGTCATTTGAGAAACCAAGGCTGTTGAGTCTGCCGATAAGAATGTGGTGATTGACAGAGTCGAAAGCCTGTGCCAGGTCGATGAATACGGCTGCACAGTACTGTCTTTTATCAATGGCGGTTATGATATCATTTAGGACCTTGAGTGTGGCTGAGGTGCACCCGTGACCAGCTCGGAAATCAGATTGCATAGCGCAGAAGGTACGGTGGGATTCGAAATGGTCGGTGATCTGTTTGTTAATTTGGCTTTCGAAGACCTTAGAAAGGCAGGGTAGGATAGATATAGGTCTGTAGCAGTTTGGGTCTAGAGTGTCTCCCCCTTTGTAGAGGGGGATGACCACAGCAGCTTTACAATCTTTGGGGATCTCAGACGATACGAAAGAGAGGTTAAACAGGCTAGTAATAGGGGTTGCAACAATTTCGGCGGATAATTTTAGAAAGAGAAGGTCCAGATTGTCTAGCCCGGCTGATTTGTAGGGGTCCAGATTTTGCTACTTTTTCAGAACATCAGCTATCTGGATTTGGGTGAAGGAGAAATGGGGGAGGCTTAGGAAAGTTACTGAGGGGGTGCAGGGCTGTTTACCGGGGTAGGGGTAGCCAGGTGGAAAGCATGGCCAGCTGTAGAAAAATGCTTGTTGAAATTCTCAATTATAGTGGATTTATTGGTGGTGACAGTGTTTCCTATCCTCAGTGCAGTGGGCAGCTGGGAGGAGGTGCTCTTATTCTCCATGGACTTTACAGTGACCCAGAACTTTTTTTGAGTTTGTGCTACAGGATGCAAATTTCTGTTTGAAAAAGCTAGCCTTTGCTTTCCTAACTGCCTGTGTATATTGGTTCCTAACTTCCCTAAAAAGTTGCATATCGCGAGTGCTATTCGATGCTAATGCAG
>CM059818.1:55829989-55939989 GCA_030435695.1 Brachymystax lenok tsinlingensis | reverse complement strand
AGGTAACCATGGTATTTACTGAAACACAGGGGGAAGATGGAGTGTAGGCCAGGGGAAGCTCGGGCGGGTTACAGGAAGACGGGTACGGAGGCTGAGGCTGGAGCGAGAGGGGTTGGGACTGGGTAATCAGGTCCGGACAGGAATCCAAGGACGCAGTGGAGTGGGGGGTCCAGGACAGAGTAGCAGGACTGACGAGACGTGGGACTGGAGACAGGGGCCAGAGTCAGAGCGGGCAGAACTGTAGCGGAGAGGAAAACAGCATCAGGGAAAACAGGATCTAAGCAGGAACAAACGGCTAAAAAAACGCAGACTGACTGAACAGAGGTTACGAACTAGCAGCGTGGAAGTGGCAGGGCTGAGTATTTCTAGAGGCCTTGATTATGGAACAGGTTACAGCTGGTGGGGATCTGCTCTGTCTCCAGCACACCTGTCTCCACTCACACAATCAGATACACCCACACAGCGAGAGAGAGAGGGAGAGAGCACTGGGGGATTAGCTAACACAACGTGCCATTGGAACACAGGAGTGATGGTTGCTGATAATGGGCCTCTGTACGCCGATGTAGATATTCCATTAAAAATAAATCATCTGTTTCCAGCTACAATAGTCATTTACAACATTAACAATGTCTACACTGTATTTCTGATCAATTTGATGCTATTTTAATGGACATAACAAGGACATTTCTAAGTGACCACAAACTTTTGAACGGTAGTGTATCTAAGTGGTCACTTGACAGAATTGAGTTTTTTTTAATTGTCATTTTCTTCCTGAAGGTGTTTTCATGTTTTTAAAAGGGTGTCAGGTGCACTTTAAGATCCGCTTTTAATGAGCTAACAATCTCAAAAAGAAGATACAGCTGATGTGTGGTGTTATGATATTAGGGTCATATTATGACTTGATGAACAACTTAAGAGTGAAGTGAATGTTCAGTGTATACCTGAGTTGTGAGTTATGGAGAGTGTGTTTGTTAGTGAACTATAAAGCCTGAACCCCTGTATCCACTGCAGGACCAGATTAGGGACATAGAAGATGCATTGGGAATGGCAGTCCAGAATAAAGCCCGGGGACCAGGGAACAACAGTCCAGAATAAAGCCCAGGGTCCAGGGAACAACAGTCCAGAATAAAGCCCAGGGTCCAGGGAACAACAGTCCAGAATAAAGCCCAGGGTCCAGGGAACAACAGTCCAGAATAAAGCCCAGGGTCCAGGGAACAACAGTCCAGAATAAAGCCCAGGGTCCAGGGAACAACAGTCCAGAATAAAGCCCAGGGTCCAGGGAACAACAGTCCAGAATAAAGCCCAGGGTCCAGGGAACGACAGTCCAGAATAAAGCCCAGGGACCAGGGAATGACAGTCCAGAATAAAGCCCAGGGTCCAGGGAACAACAGTCCAGAATAAAGCCCAGGGTCCAGGGACCAACAGTCCAGAATAAAGCCCAGGGACCAGGGAATGACAGTCCAGAATAAAGCCCAGGGACCAGGGAATGACAGTCCAGAATAAAGCCCGGGGACCAGGGAACAACAGTCCAGAATAAAGCCCAGGGTCCAGGGAACAACAGTCCAGAATAAAGCCCAGGGACCAGGGAATGACAGTCCAGAATAAAGCCCAGGGTCCAGGGAACAACAGTCCAGAATAAAGCCCAGGGTCCAGGGACCAACAGTCCAGAATAAAGCCCAGGGACCAGGGAATGACAGTCCAGAATAAAGCCCAGGGACCAGGGAATGACAGTCCAGAATAAAGCCCGGGGACCAGGGAACAACAGTCCAGAATAAAGCCCAGGGTCCAGGGAACAACAGTCCAGAATAAAGCCCAGGGACCAGGGAATGACAGTCCAGAATAAAGCCCGGGGACCAGGGAACAACAGTCCAGAATAAAGCCCAGGGTCCAGGGAACAACAGTCCAGAATAAAGCCCAGGGTCCAGGGAACAACAGTCCAGAATAAAGCCCAGGGACCAGGGAATGACAGTCCAGAATAAAGCCCAGGGTCCAGGGAACAACAGTCCAGAATAAAGCCCAGGGACCAGGGAATGACAGTCCAGAATAAAGCCCGGGGACCAGGGAACAACAGTCCAGAATAAAGCCCGGGGACCAGGGAACAACAGTCCAGAATAAAGCCCAGGGTCCAGGGAACAACAGTCCAGAATAAAGCCCAGGGTCCAGGGAACAACAGTCCAGAATAAAGCCCAGGGTCCAGGGAACAACAGTATAGTATGTTAGTGTGTGATTATGTTTAGGCTTTTTAATCTAACCTTTATTTAACCAGGCAAGTCAGTTAAGAACAAATTCTTACTTACAATGACGGCCTACCGGGGAACAGTGCTGCCTTGTTCAGGGCCGGAATGACAAATCTTTACCTTGTCAACTCTGGGATTTGATCCAGCAACCTTTCGGTCACTGGCCCAACGCTCTAACCACTAGGCTACACTTTGAAAAATCAAGCTGTATTTATTTAGAGCAATTTAAGTTATTAAGAAGATACAAACGTTATTATAGATTAAAATATATATTTAATGTAAAGAGCGATATATAGAGAATGTAGATCACTATGGAGGAAAGCGCAGCCTTCAGCTAGGAACAATAGTTCGATGTGCTGTGTTGCCAGTCGGACGGAACACGTTGCCGGTTTAGTTACAAGGGTGAGTTAAAAGTTGATCGATAAAAACGTTTTGACGGAACAACAAGGGACATGAGATGACATGTTATGGAGCATGCTGTCCTGTGCTGAAGAGGAGACCAGATAACTCACCGACCCGTTCGGCTCGTCCTCCCGTGCTGAAAGCTGGCACCGCTAGATAACTATAGCCAGCTTCCTAGCAAGTGACATGGACGAATAAGACACTAATTAGAAGGGATTCGTGCTTTGAACAACGTCCACACGTTATCCCCTCTGCACTAACATTATACTGGTGTCGTAAGCCAGCCATCTTACTGGTAAAAACCACCTGCCAATCAATAAGCTATGATCCGTAGCGTGAAAGAAGTTCTCCGGCGGATACACAACGTGTTCCTCCAGGTCGCTCTGTTTCCCAGCGCACTGCGGAGGACCGGACGGCCGCGTCCCGCAGCTTCGGAGGTGTTGACCTGTCACCTGCTACAGCGGAACCTCCCCGCCTGGACCTCCTTCTGTGTCCGCTACAGCGTCGTCACTAACGACCAGTTCGGGAGGTCCAACTTCAACTGGGTGGTACAGGGAGCCAACTACCAGATACTGAGGACGGGGTGTTTCCCCTTTATCAAGTACCACTGTTCCAAAGCACCAGCTCAGAACCTAGACTATGAAGACACGTTTTTCAGCGTGTTGAAAGTCATCAATCTAGGTCAGTGGGGGGAAAAGCCAAGGGGAGACTAGTATTTAATAGTGTCTCTTCCTGGCCTTCACTAGTTGTTTCCCCTCATTTCCAGAATAACTTCTTATTCTCATCATGTCACAACATAGGCCATTATACTTTACAGTCTACTGCAAGCAGAGTACAACACAAAACACAATTTAATTGTTCCATGTTTTCTGCCCCTGTCTTGCAGGTATCCCGTGTTTCGCCTATGGCATGGGCTGTCTGATGGTAATAACAGCTGCAGAGACTGTACAGACTAGTGCTGGACCTGTCACTGTATATTTTGCCTTCAAAGAGAAAGACACACAGTATTAAAACGATATTTTTATGTACTTGGAAGCGAGTTTATTTTCAGTGTTAATATCGTGCACTGGATTGAGACATCTGTCCTGTTTAGATTGAACTGTGCCTGTTGGTGACAACAAGCACATCTTAATACGAGCTGATATTTCAGCACCGCGGGGCAGTAGACAGCTGCAAGACGCCTGAAGGGGAACGTTCCCCAAGACTGTTCTACCAGATTGATTTCCATCCCTTAGAATTGTAAATATTAAGGAATAAATCTGCAAATAATTGAAATAGACAGTGATGATTTGTTATACTGCATCAACTCAACTCCGCAGTCTTCTGCAATGTTCATCAGATTCCTATTTCTATTTTTTTGGGAGGATCAGCTTTAATATTGCATATAGATTTAAAAAATATATATTTAACCAGGTAGGCCAGTTGAGAACAAGTTCTCATTTACAACTGCGACCTGGCCAAGATAAAGCAAAGCAGTTCGACACATACAACAACACAGAGTTACACATTGGAGTAAACAAACATACAGTCAATAACACATAGAAAAGTCTATATACAGTGAGTGCAAATGAGGTAGGATAAGGGAGGTAATAAATAGGCCACGGTGGTGAGGTAATTACAATATAGCAATTTAACACTGGAATGATAGATGTACAGAAGATACAGTGGGGAAAAAAAAGTATTTAGTCAGCCACCAATTGTGCAAGTTCTCTCACTTAAAAAGATGAGAGAGGCCTGTAATTTTAATCATAGGTACACTTCAACTATGACAGACAAAATGAGGAAAAGAAATTCAGAAAATCACATTGTAGGATTTTTTTATGAATTTATTTGCAAATTATGGTGGAAAATAAGTATTTGGTCAATAACAAAAGTTTATCTCAATACTTTGTTATATACCCTTTGTTGGCAATGACAGAGGTCAAACGTTTTCTGTAAGTCTTCACAAGGTTTTCACACACTGTTGCTGGTATTTTGGCCCATTCCTCCATGCAGATCTCCTCTAGAGCAGTGATGTTTTGGGGCTGTCGCTGGGCAACACAGACTTTCAACTCCCTCCAAAGATTTTCTATGGGGTTGCGATCTGGAGACTGGCTAGGCCACTCCAGGACCTTGAAATGCTTCTTCTGAAGCCACTCCTTCGTTGCCAGGCGGTGTGTTTGGGATCATTGTCATGCTGAAAGACCCAGCCACGTTTCATCTTCAATTCCCTTGCTGATGGAAGGAGGTTTTCACTCAGAATCTCACGATACATGGCCCCATTCATTCTTTCCTTTACACGAATCAGTCGTCCTGGTCCCTTTGCAGAAAAACAGCCCCAAAGCATGATGTTTCCACCCCCATGCTTCACAGTAGGTATGGTGTTCTTTGGATGCAACTCAGCATTCTTTGTCCTCCAAACACGACGAGTTGAGTTTTTACCAAAAAGTTCTATTTTGGTTTCATCTGACATTCTTCCAATCCTCATCTGGATCATCCAAATGCTCTCTAGCAAACTTTAGACTTGCCTGAACATGTACTGGCTTAAGCAGGGGGACACGTCTGGCACTGCGGGATTTGAGTCCCTGGCGGCGTAGTGTGTTACTGATGGTAGGCTTTGTTACTTTGGTCCCAGCTCTCTGCAGGTTCATTCACTAGGTCCCCCCCCGTGTGGTTCTGGGATTTTTGCTCACCGTTCTTGTGATCATTTTGACCCCACGGGGGGGGGGTTTGCAAGGAGCCCCAGATCAAGGAAGATTATCAGTGGTCTTGTATGTCTTCCATTTCCTAATAATTGCTCCCACAGTTGATTTCTTCAAACCAAGCTGCTTACCTATTGCAGATTCAGTCTTCCCAACCTGGTGCAGGTCTACAATTTTGTTTCTGGTGTCCTTTGACAGCTCTTTGGTCTTGGCCATAGTGGAGTTTGGAGTGTGACTGTTTGAGGTTGTGGACAGGTGTCTTTTATACTGATAACAAGTTCAAACAGGTGCCATTAATACAGGTAATGAGTGGAGGACAGAGGAGCCTCTTAAAGAAGAAGTTACAGGTCTGTGAGAGCCAGAAATCTTGCTTGTTTGTATGTGACCAAATACTTATTTTCCACCATAATTTGCAAATAAATTCATAAAAAATCCTACAATGTGATTTTCTGGATTTTCTTTCCTCATTTTGTCTGTCATAGTTGAAGTGTACCTATGATGAAAATTACAGGCCTCTCTCATCTTTTTAAGAGAGAGAACTTGCACAATTGGTGGCTGACTAAATACTTTTTTTTTCCCCACTGTATATGTGCAAGTAGAGATACTGGGGTGCAAAGGAGCAAAATAAATAAATACGGTAGGGGATGTGTAGGGGATAATTTGATGACATTAATTGTCTTTTCTCCTTTTCTTTTAACAAACATGCATATCACTAATTACACAGGACATATAGAAAGCAGGATGACACTAGTAGGCTTGTCACTGTTGAGCAGAACATTTGTTGAGGGTTGTCCTGGACTAGTGACAGGACTGCATAACTGAGACCCGTAAATACATCAGATATAGAGTCAAGTAACAGGGTCTGTATAATCAGACAGGCGAACAGTGGAAGCATAAGGACTTAGGAAAGACAGAAACTATAAGATAAAGGTCAAGTGCTTGCAGGACTAATAATACAGCCCAACCAAATGTCAAGTGTGAGTGACAGCAAGCAAGTGTGAAGACAAAGAATGTGGTAAGAGAGGCAAGGACAAGCTATTTTTCCATATGCAGAGAACAGGGCATTGATATCATAGACGTATCAGGGAAAGATATAATGCTGATTTAATCCATTGATTTAATACATTAAGGTCTAGAAGATGACAACAGAATGGCCAACACAGGAAATATATGTTCACGATAAATGTATTCTTTTTTGTATTACATTAAGGGCCTTGCCACTATTATAATCTAAACTTGGAACAGAGGTGGGCGTTACTGGGCGTAAACAAACAAGAGCTCTGATTGGAGGATAATAGTGGCAAGGAGAAATCCTATTTATATATGGGAATGTACCAGGGTGCTACAAAGGTATATAAACAGAGCCCTGTGATGGGTAGAGGCAGTCGTTCCATGGACCGGGCTCAAGACTTTGTTACGTGTATTAAAGTCTTTTTGAATTCACAAGTTCTTGTAAGAGTTTCATATTTTTGAGGAACCATTTTCCACGACAGATGAGGTAGTTGGATGGGCTGTTTACAGATGGGCTGTGTACAGGTGCAGTGATCTGTGAGCTGCTCTGACAGCTGGTGCTTAAAGCTAGTGAGGGAGATATGAGTCTCCAGCTTGTGACGGCCTTGAAATTGTCTGAACCGTCTCAGTGCTTTTCCTTCCCATAGAGCGCTTCCCCCTTTAATTCCCAATTAAATAGCCAGCATCAGCTGCGCAAAAGTGGGATGGAGACGCGAATGAGGATGTGTTCAACCGTCAGTTTCGAAGCTTCTCCATTCCGTTTGTTTGTTGCCTTAATGTGTACTTTGGTAGCCTAATAGCAAGTTTACCCAGGATCGGATCCACTCTTTGCGTCCGTTGGACTACCCATCTCCGTTGTTCTTCGTGGCCTTTCTCCGCTGAAGATCTGTTGGCGGATTGGATTGTCTGACTGACCGACTGACTACCACCTTTTTGTATACGGTATTTCATTTGTTTTGGTGTGATCTTTACCGTGATGATTTATGTGGTCAGTTGTAATTGAGGACTTATTAAGATTTGATACGCGTTATGGTTGTGGTGAAATAATTGTTATTTTGATTGTATGATTGATACCGGGTTTACGCTACACTTTTATGAACGGACAAACATTGCGTGACTAAGGTCACTTGAGTTCCCTAAACTCCTTTACCGGGCTGGACTCTTTTAGGCCTGAGGTACAGAACCTTTCTGGAGGATCCAGAGCTCATTATTTGTTATATTATTAGGTGTGTGTGATCATTTATGTTGGTAATACAACCCACGCAAAAGAATACCGTTGTTTTGAAGTTATTTCTAATGTTTTAAGGGTTTATGAAAAGTGTATGTTTATCCTGACTTTTACATGAGTCCTTTGTATTGGTGTAGACTTGACGGACCAGATGGGACTCATTCCCTCCCAAACCAATATTTTCTCTGGTAGGAACAACCTACCTGGCACCCCTCTAAACAATAACCTCAAGTCAAAACCGTTACAAGCTTCAGTGATTTTTGCAGTTCGTTCCAGTCATTGGCAGCAGAGAACTGGAAGGAAAGGCGGCCAAAGGAGGAATTGACTTTGGGGGTGACCAGTGAAATATACCTGCTGGAGCGCGTGCTACTGGTGGGTGCTGCTATGGTGACCAGTGAGCTGAGATAAGGCGGGGCTTTACCTAGCAAAGACTTGTAGATGACTTGGAGCCAGTGGGTTTGGCGACGAGTATGAAGCGAGGGCCAGCCAACGAGCGCGTACAAGTCGCAGTGGTGGGTAGTATATGGGGCTTTGGTGACAAAACGGATGGCACTGTGATAGACTGCATCCAATTTGTTGAGTAGAGTGTTGGAGGCTATTTTTTAAAGGACATCGCCGAAGTCGAGGATCGGTAGGATGGTCAGTTTTACGAAGGTATGTTTGGCAGCATGAGTGAAGGATGCTTTGTTGTGAAATAGGAAGCCGATTCTAGATTTAATTTTGGATTGGAGATGCTTAATGTGAGTGAAGCATTTCGTATACATTACATTATTTGCTGCGCAACAGCTTTTTTCAACATTTTTTGAGAGGAATGGAAGATTTGATATAGGGCGATAGTTTTTTATTTACATTTTCCGGGTCAAGGTTTTTTTTTTTTAGTAGAGGCATTATTACTGCCACTTTTAGTGAGATTGGTTCACATCCGGTGGATAGAGAGCTGTTTATTATGTTCAACATAGGAGGGCCAAACACAGGAAGCAGCTCTTTCAGTAGTTTCGTTGGAATAGGGTCCAGTATGCAGCTTCACGGTTTAGAGTCAATTACTATTTTCATGAATGTGTTACGAGATACAGGATTAAAAACTTGAGTGTCTTCATTGATTCTAGGTCCTGGCAGTTCTGTGCAGACTCTGAGCTTTGGAGAAATATGCAGATTCAAAGTGGAGTCTGTAATTTGCTTTCTAATGATCATGATCTTTAAGGTAAAAATCCCCTGAACAAGGCAGTTAACCCACTGTTCCTAGGCCGTCATTGTAAATAAGAATTTGTTCTTAACTGATTTGCCTAGTTAAATAAAGGTTAAATAAAAAATGTTTAAAAAAATATTTTCATCAAAGAAGTTCATGGCTTTCACTTCAGCAGTGATAAATTCATCCTCTCTTGTTGAATGTTGCTTTTTACTTAGCTTTGCCACAGTATCAACAATACATTTTGGATTGTTATTTTTCTCCTCAATTAGGTTGGAAAAATAGGATGATCGAGCAGCATTGAGGGCTCTTCGATACTGCACGGTACTGTCTTTCCAAGCTAGTCGGAAGACTCCCAGTTTGGTGGGGCGCCATTTCCGTACTAATTTTCTGGAAGCTTGCTTCAGGGCTTGGATATTTTCTGTATACCAGGGAGCACATTTCTTGTGACAAATATTTGTTGTTTTTAGGGGTGCGACTGCATCGTGAGTATTACGCAACGCTAAATTAAGATCCTCAGTTAGGTGGTTAACTGATTGTTGTATTCTGACGTCCTTGGGTAGGTGGAGGGAGTCTGGAAGGGCATCTAGGAATCTTTGGGTTGTCCGAGAATTTATAGCACAGCTTTTGATTATACTTGCTTGGGGTCTGAGCAGATTATTTGTTGCGATTGCAAACGTAATAAAATGGTGGTCCGATAGTCCAGGATTATGAGTAAAAACATTTAGATCCACAATATTTATTCCACGGGACAATGGGGATAGCTGAGCTGACTACACTGACTGTGCTAGTGGCAGACTCCACTAAGCTGGCAGGCTGGCTAACAGCCTGCTGCCTGGCCTGCACCCTATCTCATTGTGGAGCTAGAGGAGTTAGAGCCCTGTCTATGTTCGTAGATAAGATGAGAGCACCCCTCCAGCTAGGATGGAGTCCGTCACTCCTCAACAGGCCAGGCTTGGTCCTGTTTGTGGGTGAGTCCCAGAAAGAGGGCCAATTATCTACAAATTCTATCTTTTGGGAGGGGCAGAAAACCAGCAATTGAGTTGTGAGACTCTGCTGTAGAGCTCATCACTCCCCCTAACTAGGAGGGTGCCAGAGACAATTACTCGATGCAGAGCTGAAGCTATGTTGCGCTTGTTGACCTCCACTCAGCCCCTCCCATCTATCTCTGAACACGATCAAGTTTTGATTTCCTTTTGCCGTATATTTTTCAACTGTGCTGTAATGTTTCACAAAAGTTCTGAACCTTTCTATTCTCATAGATTCTACATATAATGTTGTAATGTATCTGTATCTATGTAGCCTAATGTAATGTATCTGTATCTATGTAGTCTAATGTAATGTATCTGTATCTATGTAGCCTAATGTAATGTATCTGTATCTATGTAGTCTAATGTAATGTATCTGTATCTATGTAGCCTAATGTAATGTATTTGTATCTATGTAATGTATCTGTATCTATGTAGCCTAATCTAATGTATCTGTATCTATGTAGTCTAATGTAATGTATCTGTATCTATGTAATGTATCTGTATCTATGCAGCCTAATGCAATGTATCTGTATCTATGTAGTCTAATGTAATGTATCTGTATCTATGCAGCCTAATGTAATGTATCTGTATCTATGTAGCCTAATGTAATGTATCTGTATCTATGTAGCCTAATGTAATGTATCTGTATCTATGTAGCCTAATGCATCTGTATCTATGCAGCCTAATGTAATGTATCTGTATCTATGTAGCCTAATGTAATGTATCTGTATCTATGTAATGTATCTGTATCTATGTAGCCTAATGTAATGTATCTGTATCTATGTAATGTATCTGTATCTATGTAGTCTAATGTAATGTATCTGTATCTATGTAGCCTAATGTAATGTATCTGTATCTATGTAATGTATCTATCTATGTAGCCTAATGTAATGTATCTGTATCTATGTAGTCTAATGTAATGTATCTGTATCTATGCAGCCTAATGTAATGTATCTGTATCTATGTAATGTATCTGTATCTATGTAGCCTAATCTAATGTATCTGTATCTATGTAGCCTAATGTATCTGTATCTATGCAGCCTAATGTAATGTATCTGTATCTATGCAGCCTAATGTAATGTATCTGTATCTATGTAGCCTAATGTAATGTATCTGTATCTATGTAATGTATCTGTATCTATGTAGCCTAATGTAATGTATCTGTATCTATGTAGCCTAATGTATCTGTATCTATGCAGCCTAATGTAATGTATCTGTATCTATGTAACCTAATGTAATGTATCTGTATCTATGTAGCCTAATGTATCTGTATCTATGCAGCCTAATGTAATGTATCTGTATCTATGTAGTCTATTGTAATGTATCTGTATCTATGTAGTCTAATGTAATGTATCTGTATCTATGTAGTCTAATGTAATGTATCTGTATCTATGCAGCCTAATGTAATGTATCTGTATCTATGTAGTCTAATGTAATGTATCTGTATCTATGTAGCCTAATGTAATGTATCTGTATCTATGTAGCCTAATGTAATGTATCTGTATCTATGTAATGTATCTGTATCTATGTAGTCTAATGTAATGTATCTGTATCTATGTAGCCTAATGTAATGTATCTGTATCTATGTAATGTATCTGTATCTATGTAGCCTAATGTAATGTATCTGTATCTATGTAGTCTAATGTAATGTATCTGTATCTATGCAGCCTAATGTAATGTATCTGTATCTATGTAATGTATCTGTATCTATGTAGCCTAATGTAATGTATCTGTATCTATATAGCCTAATGTATCTGTATCTATGCAGCCTAATGTAATGTATCTGTATCTATGTAACCTAATGTAATGTATCTGTATCTATGTAGCCTAATGTATCTATATCTATGCAGCCTAATGTAATGTATCTGTATCTATGTAGTCTAATGTAATGTATCTGTATCTATGTAGTCTAATGTAATGTATCTGTATCTATGTAGTCTAATGTAATGTATCTGTATCTATGTAGCCTAATGTAATGTATCTGTATCTATGTAGCCTAATGTAATGTATCTGTATCTATGTTGCCTGTGTTTATATTTTTTTTATTTGGCAAATAAAATCGATCAATTAATCCCAGTTCCTCTCTCAAACCTAAAACACTGTCTACCACCACAACACTATTTGTTTATTAGCCTAATTGACTGTAACGAGACACGCTTAGGTGACAGTAACAGTATATCTACAGTAGCATCCTGTATTGAGCTCTCCCCTCCTCCCTTCAGTAACAGTATATCTACAGTAGCATCCTGTACTGAGCTCTCCCCTCCTCCCTTCAGTAACAGTATATCTACAGTAGCATCCTGTACTGAGCTCTCCCCTCCTCCCTTCAGTAACAGTATATCTACAGTAGCATCCTGTACTGAGCCCTCCCTCCTCCCTTCAGTAACAGTATATCTACAGTAGCATCCTGTACTGAGCTCTCCCCTCCTCCCTTCAGTAACAGTATATCTACAGTAGCATCCTGTATTGAGCTCTCCTCCTCCTTCAGTAACAGTATATCTACAGTAGCATCCTGTACTGAGCTCTCCCCTCCTCCCTTCAGTAACAGTATATCTACAGTAGCATCCTGTACTGAGCCCTCCCCTCCTCCCTTCAGTAACAGTATATCTACAGTAGCATCCTGTACTGAGCTCTCCCCTCCTCCCTTCAGTAACAGTATATCTACAGTAGCATCCTGTACTGAGCCCTCCCCTCCTCCCTTCAGTAACAGTATATCTACAGTAGCATCCTGTACTGAGCTCTCCCTCCTCCCTTCAGTAACAGTATATCTACAGTAGCATCCTGTACTGAGCTCTCCCTCCTCCCTTCAGTAACAGTATATCTACAGTAGCATCCTGTACTGAGCCCTCCCCTCCTCCCTTCAGTAACAGTATATCTACAGTAGCATCCTGTACTGAGCTCTCCCCTCCTCCCTTCAGTAACAGTATATCTACAGTAGCATCCTGTACTGAGCCCTCCCCTCCTCCCTTCAGTAACAGTATATCTACAGTAGCATCCTGTACTGAGCTCTCCCCTCCTCCCTTCAGTAACAGTATATCTACAGTAGCATCCTGTACTGAGCCCTCCCTCCTCCCTTCAGTAACAGTATATCTACAGTAGCATCCTGTACTGAGCTCTCCCTCCTCCCTTCAGTAACAGTATATCTACAGTAGCATCCTGTACTGAGCTCTCCCCTCCTCCCTTCAGTAACAGTATATCTACAGTAGCATCCTGTACTGAGCTCTCCCCTCCTCCCTTCAGTAACAGTATATCTACAGTAGCATCCTGTACTGAGCTCTCCCCTCCTCCCTTCAGTAACAGTATATCTACAGTAGCATCCTGTACTGAGCTCTCCCCTCCTCCCTTCAGTAACTACAGTATATCTACAGTAGCATCCTGTACTGAGCTCTCCCCTCCTCCCTTCAGTAACAGTATATCTACAGTAGCATCCTGTACTGAGCTCTCCCCTCCTCCCTTCAGTAACAGTATATCTACAGTAGCATCCTGTACTGGCTCTCCCCTCCTCTTCAGTAACAGTATATCTACAGTAGCATCCTGTACTGAGCTCTCCCTCCTCCCCTTCAGTAACAGTATATCTGCAGTAGCATCCTGTACTGAGCTCTCCCCTCCTCCCTTCAGTAACAGTATATCTACAGTAGCATCCTGTACTGAGCCCTCCCCTCCTCCCTTCAGTAACAGTATATCTACAGTAGCATCCTGTACTGAGCTCTCCCCTCCCCTCCTCCCTTCAGTAACAGTATATCTACAGTAGCATCCTGTACTGAGCTCTCCCCTCCTCCCTTCAGTAACAGTATATCTACAGTAGCATCCTGTACTGAGCCCTCCCCTCCTCCCTTCAGTAACAGTATATCTACAGTAGCATCCTGTACTGAGCTCTCCCCTCCTCCCTTCAGTAACAGTATATCTACAGTAGCATCCTGTATTGAGCTCTCCCCTCCTCCCTTCAGTAACAGTATATCTACAGTAGCATCCTGTACTGAGCTCTCCCCTCCTCCCTTCAGTAACAGTATATCTACAGTAGCATCCTGTACTGAGCCCTCCCCTCCTCCCTTCAGTAACAGTATATCTACAGTAGCATCCTGTACTGAGCTCTCCCCTCCTCCCTTCAGTAACAGTATATCTGCAGTAGCATCCTGTACTGAGCTCTCCCCTCCTCCCTTCAGTAACAGTATATCTACAGTAGCATCCTGTACTGAGCTCTCCCTCTCCTCCCCTTCAGTAACAGTATATCTGCAGTAGCATCCTGTACTGAGCTCTCCCCTCCTCCCTTCAGTAACAGTATATCTGCAGTAGCATCCTGTACTGAGCTCTCCCTCCTCCCCTTCAGTAACAGTATATCTACAGTAGCATCCTGTACTGAGCCCTCCCTCCTCCCTTCAGTAACAGTATATCTACAGTAGCATCCTGTACTGAGCTCTCCCCTCCCCTCCTCCCTTCAGTAACAGTATATCTACAGTAGCATCCTGTACTGAGCTCTCCCCTCCTCCCTTCAGTAACAGTATATCTACAGTAGCATCCTGTACTGAGCTCTCCCTCCTCCCTTCAGTAACAGTATATCTACAGTAGCATCCTGTATTGAGCTCTCCCTCCTCCCTTCAGTAACAGTATATCTACAGTAGCATCCTGTACTGAGCTCTCCCCTCCTCCCTTCAGTAACAGTATATCTACAGTAGCATCCTGTACTGAGCCCTCCCTCCTCCCTTCAGTAACAGTATATCTACAGTAGCATCCTGTACTGAGCTCTCCCCTCCTCCCTTCAGTAACAGTATATCTGCAGTAGCATCCTGTACTGAGCTCTCCCCTCCTCCCTTCAGTAACAGTATATCTACAGTAGCATCCTGTACTGAGCTCTCCCCTCCTCCCTTCAGTAACAGTATATCTACAGTAGCATCCTGTACTGAGCCCTCCCCTCCTCCCTTCAGTAACAGTATATCTACAGTAGCATCTTGTACTGAGCTCTCCCCTCCTCCCTTCAGTAACAGTATATCTGCAGTAGCATCCTGTACTGAGCTCTCCCCTCCTCCCTTCAGTCACAGTATATCTACAGTAGCATCCTGTACTGAGCCCTCCCCTCCTCCCTTCAGTAACAGTATATCTACAGTAGCATCCTGTACTGAGCTCTCTCCCCTCCTCCCTTCAGTAACAGTATATCTAGCAGTATCCTGTACTGAGCTCTCCCCTCCTCCTTCAGTAACAGTATATCTGCAGTAGCATCCTGTACTGAGCCCTCCTCCTCCCTTCAGTAACAGTATATCTACAGTAGCATCCTGTACTGAGCCCTCCCTCCTCCCTTCAGTAACAGTATATCTACAGTAGCATCCTGTACTGAGCTCTCCCCTCCTCCCTTCAGTAACAGTATATCTACAGTAGCATCCTGTACTGAGCTCTCCCCTCCTCCCTTCAGTAACAGTATATCTACAGTAGCATCCTGTACTGAGCTCTCCTCTCCTCCTCCTTCAGTAACAGTATATCTGCAGTAGCATCCTGTACTGAGCCCTCCTCCTCCCTTCAGTAACAGTATATCTACAGTAGCATCCTGTACTGAGCTCTCCCTCCTCCCTTCAGTAACAGTATATCTACAGTAGCATCCTGTACTGAGCTCTCCTCCTCCCTTCAGTAACAGTATATCTACAGTAGCATCCTGTACTGAGCTCTCCCCTCCTCCCTTCAGTAACAGTATATCTACAGTAGCCTCCTGTACTGAGCCCTCCCCTCCTCCCTTCAGTAACAGTATATCTGCAGTAGCATCCTGTACTGAGCCCTCCCCTCCTCCCTTCAGTAACAGTATATCTGCAGTAGCATCCTGTACTGAGCTCTCCCCTCCTCCCTTCAGTAACAGTATATCTGCAGTAGCATCCTGTACTGAGCTCTCCCCTCCTCCCTTCAGTAACAGTATATCTACAGTAGCATCCTGTACTGAGCCCTCCCTCCTCCCTTCAGTAACAGTATATCTGCAGTAGCATCCTGTACTGAGCCTCCCCTCCTCCCTTCAGTAACAGTATATCTACAGTAGCATCCTGTACTGAGCCCTCCCCTCCTCCCTTCAGTAACAGTATATCTACAGTAGCATCCTGTACTGAGCTCTCCCTCCTCCCCTTCAGTAACAGTATATCTACAGTAGCATCCTGTATTGAGCTCTCCCTCCTCCCCTTCAGTAACAGTATATCTACAGTAGCATCCTGTACTGAGCTCTCCCCTCCTCCCTTCAGTAACAGTATATCTACAGTAGCATCCTGTACTGAGCCCTCCTCCTCCCCTTCAGTAACAGTATATCTACAGTAGCATCCTGTACTGAGCCCTCCCTCCTCCCTTCAGTAACAGTATATCTACAGTAGCATCCTGTACTGAGCTCTCCCTCCTCCCTTCAGTAACAGTATATCTACAGTAGCATCCTGTACTGAGCCCTCCCCTCCTCCCTTCAGTAACAGTATATCTACAGTAGCATCCTGTACTGAGCTCTCCCCTCCTCCCTTCAGTAACAGTATATCTACAGTAGCATCCTGTACTGAGCTCTCCCCTCCTCCCTTCAGTAACAGTATATCTACAGTAGCATCCTGTACTGAGCCCTCCCTCCTCCCCTTCAGTAACAGTATATCTACAGTAGCATCCTGTACTGAGCTCTCCCCTCCTCCCTTCAGTAACAGTATATCTACAGTAGCATCCTGTACTGAGCCCTCCCCTCCTCCCTTCAGTAACAGTATATCTACAGTAGCATCCTGTACTGAGCTCTCCCTCCTCCCTTCAGTAACAGTATATCTACAGTAGCATCCTGTACTGAGCTCTCCCCTCCTCCCTTCAGTAACAGTATATCTACAGTAGCATCCTGTACTGAGCTCTCCCCTCCTCCCTTCAGTAACAGTATATCTACAGTAGCATCCTGTACTGAGCTCTCCCCTCCTCCCTTCAGTAACAGTATATCTACAGTAGCATCCTGTACTGAGCTCTCCCTCCTCCCT
Source organism: Brachymystax lenok tsinlingensis (assembly GCA_030435695.1). Classification (NCBI taxonomy): domain Eukaryota; kingdom Metazoa; phylum Chordata; class Actinopteri; order Salmoniformes; family Salmonidae; genus Brachymystax; species Brachymystax lenok. The sequence goes on along the minus strand of CM059818.1, from coordinate 55,923,257 downwards.
TCAGTAACAGTATATCTACAGTAGCATCCTGTACTGAGCTCTCTCCCCCCTTCAGTAACAGTATATCTACAGTAGCATCCTGTACTGAGCTCTCCTCCCCTCCTCCTTCAGTAACAGTATATCTACAGTAGCATCCTGTACTGAGCTCTCCTCCTCCTCCCTTCAGTCACAGTATATCTACAGTAGCATCCTGTACTGAGCTCTCCCTCCTCCTTCAGTAACAGTATATCTACAGTAGCATCCTGTACTGAGGCTCTCCCTCCCTCCTCCTTCAGTAACAGTATATCTACAGTAGCATCCTGTACTGAGCTCTCCCCTCCTCCCCTTCAGTAACAGTATATCTACAGTAGCATCCTGTACTGAGCCCTCCTCCTCTCCTTCAGTAACAGTATATCTACAGTAGCATCCTGTACTGAGCTCTCCCTCCTCCCTTCAGTAACAGTATATCTACAGTAGCATCCTGTACTGAGCTCTCCCCTCCTCCCTTCAGTAACAGTATATCTACAGTAGCATCCTGTACTGAGCCCTCCCCTCCTCCCTTCAGTAACAGTATATCTACAGTAGCATCCTGTACTGAGCTCTCCCCTCCCCTCCTCCCTTCAGTAACAGTATATCTACAGTAGCATCCTGTACTGAGCTCTCCCCTCCTCCCTTCAGTAACAGTATATCTACAGTAGCATCCTGTACTGAGCCCTCCCCTCCTCCCTTCAGTAACAGTATATCTACAGTAGCATCCTGTACTGAGCTCTCCCCTCCTCCCTTCAGTAACAGTATATCTACAGTAGCATCCTGTATTGAGCTCTCCCCTCCTCCCTTCAGTAACAGTATATCTACAGTAGCATCCTGTACTGAGCTCTCCCCTCCTCCCTTCAGTAACAGTATATCTACAGTAGCATCCTGTACTGAGCCCTCCCCTCCTCCCTTCAGTAACAGTATATCTACAGTAGCATCCTGTACTGAGCTCTCCCCTCCTCCTTCAGTAACAGTATATCTGCAGTAGCATCCTGTACTGAGCTCTCCCCTCCTCCCTTCAGTAACAGTATATCTACAGTAGCATCCTGTACTGAGCTCTCCCTCCTCCCCTTCAGTAACAGTATATCTGCAGTAGCATCCTGTACTGAGCTCTCCCTCTCTCCTCTTCAGTAACAGTATATCTACAGTAGCATCCTGTACTGAGCTCTCCCCTCCTCCTTCAGTAACAGTATATCTACAGTAGCATCCTGTACTGAGCCCTCCCTCCTCCCTTCAGTAACAGTATATCTACAGTAGCATCCTGTACTGAGCTCTCCCCTCCTCCCTTCAGTAACAGTATATCTGCAGTAGCATCCTGTACTGAGCTCTCCCCTCCTCCCTTCAGTAACAGTATATCTACAGTAGCATCCTGTACTGAGCCCTCCCTCCTCCCTTCAGTAACAGTATATCTACAGTAGCATCCTGTACTGAGCTCTCCCCTCCTCCCTTCAGTAACAGTATATCTACAGTAGCATCCTGTACTGAGCTCTCCTCCTCCCTTCAGTAACAGTATATCTACAGTAGCATCCTGTACTGAGCTCTCCCTCCCTCCTTCAGTAACAGTATATCTACAGTAGCATCCTGTACTGTACTCTCTCCCTTCAGTAACAGTATATCTACAGTAGCATCCTGTACTGAGCTCTCCCCTCCTCCCTTCAGTAACAGTATATCTGCAGTAGCATCCTGTACTGAGCTCTCCCCTCCTCCCTTCAGTAACAGTATATCTGCAGTAGCATCCTGTACTGAGCTCTCCCCTCCTCCCTTCAGTAACAGTATATCTACAGTAGCATCCTGTACTGAGCCCTCCCCTCCTCCCTTCAGTAACAGTATATCTACAGTAGCATCCTGTACTGAGCTCTCCCCTCCCCTCCTCCCTTCAGTAACAGTATATCTACAGTAGCATCCTGTACTGAGCTCTCCCCTCCTCCCTTCAGTAACAGTATATCTACAGTAGCATCCTGTACTGAGCTCTCCCTCCTCCCTTCAGTAACAGTATATCTACAGTAGCATCCTGTACTGAGCTCTCCCTCCTCCCTTCAGTAACAGTATATCTACAGTAGCATCCTGTACTGAGCTCTCCCCTCCTCCCTTCAGTAACAGTATATCTACAGTAGCATCCTGTACTGAGCCCTCCTCCTCCCTTCAGTAACAGTATATCTACAGTAGCATCCTGTACTGAGCTCTCCCTCCTCCCCTTCAGTAACAGTATATCTACAGTAGCATCCTGTACTGAGCTCTCCCCTCCTCCCTTCAGTAACAGTATATCTACAGTAGCATCCTGTACTGAGCTCTCCCCTCCTCCCTTCAGTAACAGTATATCTACAGTAGCATCCTGTACTGAGCCCTCCCTCCTCCCTTCAGTAACAGTATATCTACGTAGCATCCTGTACTGAGCTCTCCCCTCCTCCTTCAGTAACAGTATATCTACAGTAGCATCCTGTACTGCTCTCCCTCTCCTTCAGTAACAGTATATCTACAGTAGCATCCTGTACTGAGCTCTCCCTCCTCCCTTCAGTAACAGTATATCTACAGTAGCATCCTGTACTGAGCTCCTCCTCCTCCCTTCAGTAACAGTATATCTACAGTAGCATCCTGTACTGAGGCTCTCCCTCCTCCCTTCAGTAACAGTATATCTACAGTAGCATCCTGTACTGAGCTCTCCCTCCTCCCTTCAGTAACAGTATATCTACAGTAGCATCCTGTACTGAGCTCTCCCCTCCTCCCTTCAGTAACAGTATATCTACAGTAGCATCCTGTACTGAGCTCTCCCCTCCTCCCTTCAGTAACAGTATATCTACAGTAGCATCCTGTACTGAGCTCTCCCCTCCTCCCTTCAGTAACAGTATATCTACAGTAGCATCCTGTACTGAGCTCTCCCCTCCTCCCTTCAGTAACAGTATATCTACAGTAGCATCCTGTACTGAGCTCTCCCCTCCTCCCTTCAGTAACAGTATATCTACAGTAGCCTCCTGTACTGAGCCCTCCCCTCCTCCCTTCAGTAACAGTATATCTGCAGTAGCATCCTGTACTGAGCCCTCCCCTCCTCCCTTCAGTAACAGTATATCTGCAGTAGCATCCTGTACTGAGCTCTCCCCTCCTCCCTTCAGTAACAGTATATCTGCAGTAGCATCCTGTACTGAGCTCTCCTCCTCCCTTCAGTAACAGTATATCTACAGTAGCATCCTGTACTGAGCCCTCCTCCTCCTCCCTTCAGTAACAGTATATCTGCAGTAGCATCCTGTACTGAGCCCTCCCTCCTCCCTTCAGTAACAGTATATCTACAGTAGCATCCTGTACTGAGCTCCTCCCTCCTCCCTTCAGTAACAGTATATCTACAGTAGCATCCTGTACTGAGCTCTCCTCCTCTCCTTCAGTAACAGTATATCTACAGTAGCATCCTGTACTGAGCTCTCCTCCTCCCTTCAGTAACAGTATATCTACAGTAGCATCCTGTACTGAGCTCTCCTCCTCCCTTCAGTAACAGTATATCTACAGTAGCATCCTGTACTGAGCTCTCCCCTCCTCCCTTCAGTAACAGTATATCTACAGTAGCATCCTGTACTGAGCCCTCCCCTCCTCCCTTCAGTAACAGTATATCTACAGTAGCATCCTGTACTGAGCTCTCCCTCCTCCCTTCAGTAACAGTATATCTACAGTAGCATCCTGTACTGAGCTCTCCCCTCCTCCCTTCAGTAACAGTATATCTACAGTAGCATCCTGTACTGAGCCCTCCCCTCCTCCCTTCAGTAACAGTATATCTACAGTAGCATCCTGTACTGAGCTCTCCCCTCCTCCCTTCAGTAACAGTATATCTACAGTAGCATCCTGTACTCTCTCCCTCCTTCAGTAACAGTATATCTACAGTAGCATCCTGTACTGAGCCCTCCCCTCCTCCCTTCAGTAACAGTATATCTACAGTAGCATCCTGTACTGAGCTCTCCCCTCCTCCCTTCAGTAACAGTATATCTACAGTAGCATCCTGTACTGAGCCCTCCCTCCTCCCTTCAGTAACAGTATATCTACAGTAGCATCCTGTACTGAGCTCTCCTCTCCTCCTTCAGTAACAGTATATCTACAGTAGCATCCTGTACTGAGCTCTCCCTCCTCCCTTCAGTAACAGTATATCTACAGTAGCATCCTGTACTGAGCCCTCCCTCCTCCCTTCAGTAACAGTATATCTACAGTAGCATCCTGTACTGAGCTCTCCCTCCTCCCTTCAGTAACAGTATATCTACAGTAGCATCCTGTACTGAGCCCTCCCTCCTCCCCTTCAGTAACAGTATATCTACAGTAGCATCCTGTACTGAGCTCTCCCTCCTCCCTTCAGTAACAGTATATCTACAGTAGCATCCTGTACTGAGCTCTCCCCTCCTCCCTTCAGTAACAGTATATCTACAGTAGCATCCTGTACTGAGCTCTCCCCTCCTCCCTTCAGTAACAGTATATCTACAGTAGCATCCTGTACTGAGCTCTCCTCCTCCTCCTACAGTAGCATCCTGTACTGAGCTCTCCTCCTCCTTCAGTAACAGTATATCTACAGTAGCATCCTGTACTGAGCTCTCCCCTCCTCCCTTCAGTAACAGTATATCTACAGTAGCATCCTGTACTGAGCTCTCCCCTCCTCCCTTCAGTAACAGTATATCTACAGTAGCATCCTGTACTGAGCTCTCCCCTCCTCCCTTCAGTAACAGTATATCTACAGTAGCATCCTGTACTGAGCTCTCCCCTCCTCCCTTCAGTAACAGTATATCTACAGTAGCATCCTGAGCTCTCCCCTCCTCCTTCAGTAACAGTATATCTACAGTAGCATCCTGTACTGAGCCCTCCCCTCCTCCCTTCAGTAACAGTATATCTACAGTAGCATCCTGTACTGAGCTCTCCCCTCCTCCCTTCAATAACAGTATATCTGCAGTAGCATCCTGTACTGAGCTCTCCCTCCTCCCTTCAGTAACAGTATATCTACAGTAGCATCCTGTACTGAGCCCTCCTCCTCCCTTCAGTAACAGTATATCTACAGTAGCATCCTGTACTGAGCTCTCCTCCTCCTCCTTCAGTAACAGTATATCTACAGTAGCATCCTGTACTGAGCCCTCCCTCCTCCCTTCAGTAACAGTATATCTACAGTAGCATCCTGTACTGAGCTCCCCTCCTCCCTTCAGTAACAGTATATCTACAGTAGCATCCTGTACTGAGCTCTCCCCTCCTCCCTTCAGTAACAGTATATCTACAGTAGCATCCTGTACTGAGCTCTCCCCTCCTCCCTTCAGTAACAGTATATCTACAGTAGCATCCTGTACTGAGCTCTCCCTCCTCCCTTCAGTAACAGTATATCTACAGTAGCATCCTGTACTGAGCTCTCCCCTCCTCCCTTCAGTAACAGTATATCTACAGTAGCATCCTGTACTGAGCTCTCCCCTCCTCCCTTCAGTAACAGTATATCTACAGTAGCATCCTGTACTGAGCTCTCCCCTCCTCCCTTCAGTAACAGTATATCTACAGTAGCATCCTGTACTGAGCTCTCCCCTCCTCCCTTCAGTAACAGTATATCTACAGTAGCATCCTGTACTGAGCTCTCCCCTCCTCCCTTCAGTAACAGTATATCTACAGTAGCATCCTGTACTGAGCCCTCCTCTCCTCCTTCAGTAACAGTATATCTACAGTAGCATCCTGTACTGAGCTCTCCCTCCTCCCTTCAGTAACAGTATATCTACAGTAGCATCCTGTACTGAGCTCTCCCTCCTCCCTTCAGTAACAGTATATCTACAGTAGCATCCTGTACTGAGCCCTCCTCCTCCTTCAGTAACAGTATATCTACAGTAGCATCCTGTACTGAGCTCTCCCCTCCTCCCTTCAGTAACAGTATATCTACAGTAGCATCCTGTACTGAGCTCTCCTCCTCCCTTCAGTAACAGTATATCTACAGTAGCATCCTGTACTGAGCTCTCCCCTCCTCCCTTCAGTAACAGTATATCTACAGTAGCATCCTGTACTGAGCTCTCCCTCCTCCCTTCAGTAACAGTATATCTACAGTAGCATCCTGTACTGAGCTCTCCCCTCCTCCCTTCAGTAACAGTATATCTACAGTAGCATCCTGTACTGAGCTCTCCCCTCCTCCCTTCAGTAACAGTATATCTACAGTAGCATCCTGTACTGAGCTCTCCCCTCCTCCCTTCAGTAACAGTATATCTACAGTAGCATCCTGTACTGAGCTCTCCCCTCCTCCCTTCAGTAACAGTATATCTACAGTAGCATCCTGTACTGAGCTCTCCCCTCCTCCCTTCAGTAACAGTATATCTACAGTAGCATCCTGTACTGAGCTCTCCTCCTCCCTTCAGTAACAGTATATCTACAGTAGCATCCTGTACTGAGCTCTCCCCTCCTCCTTCAGTAACAGTATATCTACAGTAGCATCCTGTACTGAGCCCTCCTCCTCCTCCCTTCAGTAACAGTATATCTACAGTAGCATCCTGTACTGAGCCCTCCTCCTCCTCCCTTCAGTAACAGTATATCTACAGTAGCATCCTGTACTGAGCTCTCCTCCTCCCTTCAATAACAGTATATCTGCAGTAGCATCCTGTACTGAGCTCTCCCCTCCTCCCTTCAGTAACAGTATATCTACAGTAGCATCCTGTACTGAGCCCTCCCCTCCTCCCTTCAGTAACAGTATATCTACAGTAGCATCCTGTACTGAGCTCTCCCCTCCCTCCTCCTTCAGTAACAGTATATCTACAGTAGCATCCTGTACTGAGCCCTCCCTCCTCCTCCTTCAGTAACAGTATATCTACAGTAGCATCCTGTACTGAGCCCTCCCCTCCTCCCTTCAGTAACAGTATATCTACAGTAGCATCCTGTACTGAGCTCTCCCTCCTCCCTTCAGTAACAGTATATCTACAGTAGCATCCTGTACTGAGCTCTCCCCTCCTCCCTTCAGTAACAGTATATCTACAGTAGCATCCTGTACTGAGCTCTCCCCTCCTCCCTTCAGTAACAGTATATCTACAGTAGCATCCTGTACTGAGCCCTCCCCTCCTCCCTTCAGTAACAGTATATCTACAGTAGCATCCTGTACTGAGCTCTCCCCTCCTCCCTTCAGTAACAGTATATCTGCAGTAGCATCCTGTACTGAGCTCTCCCCTCCTCCCTTCAGTAACAGTATATCTACAGTAGCATCCTGTACTGAGCTCTCCCCTCCTCCCTTCAGTAACAGTATATCTGCAGTAGCATCCTGTACTGAGCTCTCCCCTCCTCCCTTCAGTAACAGTATATCTGCAGTAGCATCCTGTACTGAGCCCTCCCTCCTCCTCCTTCAGTAACAGTATATCTACAGTAGCATCCTGTACTGAGCCCTCCCCTCCTCCCTTCAGTAACAGTATATCTACAGTAGCATCCTGTACTGAGCCCTCCTCTCCTCCCTTCAGTAACAGTATATCTACAGTAGCATCCTGTACTGAGCCCTCCCCTCCTCCCTTCAGTAACAGTATATCTACAGTAGCATCCTGTACTGAGCTCTCCCCTCCTCCCTTCAGTAACAGTATATCTACAGTAGCATCCTGTACTGAGCTCTCCCCTCTCTTCAGTAACAGTATATCTACAGTAGCATCCTGTACTGAGCTCTCCCTCCTCCCTTCAGTAACAGTATATCTACAGTAGCATCCTGTACTGAGCCCTCCCTCCTCCCTTCAGTAACAGTATATCTACAGTAGCATCCTGTACTGAGCTCTCCCTCCTCCCTTCAGTAACAGTATATCTGCAGTAGCATCCTGTACTGAGCTCTCCCCTCCTCTCTCCCCTTCAGTAACAGTATATCTACAGTAGCATCCTGTACTGAGCCCTCCCTCCTCCCTTCAGTAACAGTATATCTACAGTAGCATCCTGTACTGAGCTCTCCCCTCCTCCCTTCAGTAACAGTATATCTACAGTAGCATCCTGTACTGAGCTCTCCCCTCCTCCCTTCAGTAACAGTATATCTACAGTAGCATCCTGTACTGAGCTCTCCCCTCCTCCCTTCAGTAACAGTATATCTACAGTAGCATCCTGTACTGAGCCCTCCCTCCTCCCTTCAGTAACAGTATATCTACAGTAGCATCCTGTACTGAGCTCTCCCCTCCTCCCTTCAGTAACAGTATATCTGCAGTAGCATCCTGTACTGAGCTCTCCTCCTCCTTCAGTAACAGTATATCTACAGTAGCACAGTAACAGTATATCTGCAGTAGCATCCTGTACTGAGCTCTCCCTCCTCCCTTCAGTAACAGTATATCTACAGTAGCATCCTGTACTGAGCCCTCCCTCCTCCCTTCAGTAACAGTATATCTACAGTAGCATCCTGTACTGAGCTCTCCCTCCCTCCTCCCTTCAGTAACAGTATATCTACAGTAGCATCCTGTACTGAGCTCTCCCCTCCTCCTTCAGTAACAGTATATCTACAGTAGCATCCTGTACTGAGCTCTCCCCTCCTCCCTTCAGTAACAGTATATCTACAGTAGCATCCTGTACTGAGCTCTCCTCCTCCCTTCAGTAACAGTATATCTACAGTAGCATCCTGTACTGAGCTCTCCCTCCTCCTTCAGTAACAGTATATCTGGTAGCATCCTGTACTGAGCCCTCCCTCTCCTCCTTCAGTAACAGTATATCTACAGTAGCATCCTGTACTGAGCTCTCCCCTCCTCCCTTCAGTAACAGTATATCTGCAGTAGCATCCTGTACTGAGCTCTCCCCTCCTCCCTTCAGTAACAGTATATCTACAGTAGCATCCTGTACTGAGCTCTCCCCTCCTCCCTTCAGTAACAGTATATCTACAGTAGCATCCTGTACTGAGCCCTCCCCTCCTCCCTTCAGTAACAGTATATCTACAGTAGCATCCTGTACTGAGCTCTCCCTCCTCCCTTCAGTAACAGTATATCTGCAGTAGCATCCTGTACTGAGCTCTCCCCTCCTCCCTTCAGTAACAGTATATCTACAGTAGCATCCTGTACTGAGCCCTCCCTCCTCCCTTCAGTAACAGTATATCTACAGTAGCATCCTGTACTGAGCTCTCTCCCTCCTCCCTTCAGTAACAGTATATCTACAGTAGCATCCTGTACTGAGCTCTCCTCCTCCCTTCAGTAACAGTATATCTGCAGTAGCATCCTGTACTGAGCCCTCCCTCCTCCTTCAGTAACAGTATATCTACAGTAGCATCCTGTACTGAGCTCTCCTCCTCCCTTCAGTAACAGTATATCTACAGTAGCATCCTGTACTGAGCTCTCCCCTCTCCCTTCAGTAACAGTATATCTACAGTAGCATCCTGTACACTGAGCTCTCCCCTCCTCCCTTCAGTAACAGTATATCTGCAGTAGCATCCTGTACTGAGCCCTCCCCTCCTCCCTTCAGTAACAGTATATCTACAGTAGCATCCTGTACTGAGCTCTCCTCCTCCCCTTCAGTAACAGTATATCTACAGTAGCATCCTGTACTGAGCTCTCCCCTCCTCCCTTCAGTAACAGTATATCTACAGTAGCATCCTGTACTGAGCTCTCCCCTCCTCCCTTCAGTAACAGTATATCTACAGTAGCCTCCTGTACTGAGCCCTCCCCTCCTCCCTTCAGTAACAGTATATCTGCAGTAGCATCCTGTACTGAGCCTCCTCCTCCCTTCAGTAACAGTATATCTACAGTAGCATCCTGTACTGAGCTCTCCTCCTCCCTTCAGTAACAGTATATCTGCAGTAGCATCCTGTACTGAGCTCTCCCCTCCTCCCTTCAGTAACAGTATATCTACAGTAGCATCCTGTACTGAGCTCTCCCCTCCTCCCTTCAGTAACAGTATATCTACAGTAGCATCCTGTACTGAGCTCTCTCCTCCAAAAGCATGTTAAACGACTCATTGAACCCTCAGACCCTGGAGGTGCATTGATTCGGCAGCACAGTGTGTGTGTGTTGAACCTTTATTGCACTCTTGCACTGACTATGCAACCACACTGGACTCTACACTGGACTCTACCCACACACTGGACTCTACGCTGGACTCTACCCACACACTGGACTCTCACACTGGACTCTACCCACACACTGGACTCTACACTGGACTCTACCCACACACTGGACTCTACGCTGGACTCTACCCACACACTGGACTCTACCCACACACTGGACCCACACACTGGACTCTACCCACACACTGGACTCTACACTGGACTCTACCCACACACTGGACTCTACACTGGACTCTACCCACACACTGGACTCTACACTGGACTCTACCCACACACTGGACTCTACACTGGACTCTACCCACACACTGGACTCTACGCTGGACTCTACCCACACACTGGACTCTACGCTGGACTCTACCCACACACTGGACTCTACAATGGACTCCCACTGGACTCTACCCACACACTGGACTCTACCCACACACTGGACTCTACAATGGACTCTACCCACACACTGGACTGTACCCACACTGGACTCTACCCACACACTGAACTCTACACTGGACTCTACCCACACACTGGACTCTCGCTGGACTCTACCCACACACTGGACTCTACGCTGGACTCTACCCACACACTGGACTCTACCCACACACTGGACTCTACCCACACACTGGACTCTACCCACACTGGACTGTACCCACACACTGGACTGTACCCACACTGGACTGTACCCACACACTGGACTGTACCCACACACTGGACTCTACCCACACTGGACTCTACCCACACACTGGACTCTACTCACCCACACACTGGACTCTACGCTGGACTCTACCCACACACTGGACTCTACACTGGACTCTACCCACACACTGGACTCTACACTGGACTCTACCCACACACTGGACTCTACCCACACTGGACTCTACCCACACACTGGACTCTACACTGGACTCTACCCACACACTGGACTCTACACTGGACTCTACCCACACACTGGACTCTACACTGGACTCTACCCACACACTGGACTCTACCCACACACTGGACTCTACCCACACTGGACTGTACCCACACTGGACTGTACCCACACTGGACTCTACCCACACACTGGACTCTACACTGGACTCTACCCACACACTGGACTCTACACTGGACTCTACCCACACACTGGACTCTACACTGGACTCTACACTGGACTCTACCCACACACTGGACTCACACTGGACTGTACCCACACTGGACTCTACCCACACACTGGACTCTACACTGGACTCTACCCACACACTGGACTCTACACTGGACTCTACCCACACACTGGACTCTACACACTGGACTCTACACTGGACTCTACCCACACACTGGACTCTACCCACACTGGACTCTACCCACACACTGGACTCTACACTGGACTCTACCCACACACTGGACTCTACGCTGGACTCTACCCACACACTGGACTCTCGCTGGACTCTACCCACACACTGGACTCTCACTGGACTCTACCCACACACTGGACTCTACACTGGACTCTACCCACACACTGGACTCTACACTGGACTCCACCCACACACTGGACTCTACACTGGACTCTACCCACACACTGGACTGTACCCACACTGGACTCTACCCACACACTGAACTCTACACTGGACTCTACCCACACACTGGACTGTACCCACACTGGACTCTACCCACACACTGAACTCTACACTGGACTCTACCCACACACTGGACTCTACACTGGACTCTACCCACACACTGGACTCTACGCTGGACTCTACCCACACACTGGACTCTCACTGGACTCTACCCACACACTGGACTCTACAATGGACTCTACCCACACACTGGACTCTACACTGGACTCTACCCACACACTGGACTCTACAATGGACTCTACCCACACACTGGACTGTACCCACACTGGACTCTACCCACACACTGAACTCTACACTGGACTCTACCCACACACTGGACTCTACGCTGGACTCTACCCACACACTGGACTCTACGCTGGACTCTACCCACACACTGGACTCTACCCACACACTGGACTCTACCCACACACTGGACTCTACCCACACTGGACTGTACCCACACTGGACTGTACCCACACACTGGACTGTACCCACACTGGACTGTACCCACACACTGGACTGTACCCACACTGGACTCTACCCACACACTGGACTCTACGCTGGACTCTACCCACACACTGGACTCTACGCTGGACTCTACCCACATATTGGACTCTACACTGGACTCTACCCACATATTGGACTCTACCCACACTGGACTCTACCCACACACTGGACTCTACACTGGACTCTACCCACACACTGGACTCTACGCTGGACTCTACCCACACACTGGACTCTACACTGGACTCTACCCACACACTGGAATTTACACTGGACTCTACCCACACACTGGACTCTACACTGGACTCTACCCACACACTGGACTCTACCCACACACTGGACTGTACCCACACTGGACTGTACCCACACTGGACTGTACCCATACTGGACTCTACCCACACACTGGACTCTACACTGGACTCTACCCACACACTGGACTCTACACTGGACTCTACCCACACTGGACTCTACCCACACACTGGACTCTACCCACACTGGACTCTACCCACACACTGGACTCCCCACACTGGACTCTACCCACACACTGGACTCTACACTGGACTCTACCCACACACTGGACTCACCCACACTGGACTCTACCCACACACTGGAACTCTACACTGGACTCTACCCACACACTGGACTCTACACTGGACTCTACCCACACACTGGACTCCCACGCTGGACTCTACCCACACACTGGACTCCCACGCTGGACTCTACCCACACACTGGACTGCTGGACTCTACCCACACACTGGACTCTACGCTGGACTCTACCCACACACTGGACTCTACGCTGGACTCTACCCACACACTGGACTCTCACTGGACTCTACCCACACACTGGACTCTACACTGGACTCTACCCACACACTGGACTCTACACTGGACTCTACCCACACACTGGACTCTACACTGGACTCTACCCACACACTGGACTCTACACTGGACTCTACCCACACACTGGACTCTACACTGGACTCTACCCACACACTGGACTCTACACTGGACTCTACCCACACACTGGACTCTACACTGGACTTTACCCACACACTGGACTCTACACTGGACTCTACCCACACACTGGACTCTACCCACACACTGGACTCTACCCACACTGGACTGTACCCACACTGGACTGTACCCACACTGGACTTTACCCACACACTGGACTGTACCCACACTGGACTCTACCCACACTGGACTCTACACTGGACTCTACCCACACACTGGACTCTACACTGGACTCTACCCACATTCTGGACTCTCACGCTGGACTCTACCCACACACTGGACTCTACACTGGACTCTACCCACACACTGGACTCTACACTGGACTCTACCCACACACTGGACTCTACACTGGACCCTACCCACACACTGGACTCTAATCTGGACTCTACCCACACACTGGACTCTACACTGGACTCTACCCACACACTTTACTGTACACTGGACTCTACCCACACACTGGACTGTACCCACACTGGACTCTACCCACACACTGGACTCTACACTGGACTCTACCCACACACTGGACTCTATGCTGGACTCTACCCACACACTGGACTCTACGCTGGACTCTACCCACACACTGGACTCTACCCACACACTGGACTCTACCCACACTGGACTGTACCCACACTGGACTGTACCCACACACTGGACTGTACCCACACTGGACTGTACCCACACACTGGACTGTACCCACACTGGACTCGACCCACATACTGGACTCTACGCTGGACTCTACCCACACACTGGACTCTCACGCTGGACTCTACCCACACACTGGACTCTCGCTGGACTCTACCCACACACTGGACTCTACACTGGACTCTACCCACATATTGGACTCTACACTGGACTCTACCCACACACTGGACTCTACACTGGACTCTACCCACACACTGGACTCTACACTGGACTCTACCCACACACTGGACTCTCACGCTGGACTCTACCCACACACTGGACTCTACACTGGACTCTACCCACACACTGGACTCTACACTGGACTCTACCCACACACTGGACTCTACACTGGACTCTACCCACACACTGGACTCTACCCACACACTGGACTCTACCCACACTGGACTGTACCCACACTGGACTGTACCCACACACTGGACTCTACCCACACACTGGACTCTACCCACACACTGGACTCTACCCACACACTGGACTCTACACTGGACTCTACCCACACACTGGACTCTACGCTGGACTCTACCCACTCACTGGATTCTACACTGGACTCTACCCACACACTGGACTCTACACTGGACTCTACCCACACACTGGACTCTACACTGGACCCTACCCACACACTGGACTCTACACTGGACTCCTACCACACACTGGACTCACACTGGACACCCACACACTGGACTCTACACTGGACTCTACCCACACACTGGACTCTACACTGGACTCTACCCACACACTGGACTCTACGCTGGACTCTACCCACACACTGGACTGTACCCACACTGGACTCTACCCACACACTGGACTCTACACTGGACTCTACCCACACACTGGACTCTACACTGGACTCTACCCACATTCTGGACTCTACGCTGGACTCTACCCACACACTGGACTCTACACACTGGACTCTACACTGGACTCTACCCACACACTGGACTCTACACTGGACTCTACCCACACACTGGACTCTACACTGGACCCTACCCACACACTGGACTCTAATCTGGACTCTACCCACACACTGGACTCTACACTGGACTCTACCCACACACTTTACTGTACACTGGACTCTACCCACACACTGGACTGTACCCACACTGGACTCTACCCACACACTGGACTCTACACTGGACTCTACCCACACACTGGACTCTATGCTGGACTCTACCCACACACTGGACTCTACGCTGGACTCTACCCACACACTGGACTCTACCCACACACTGGACTCTACCCACACTGGACTGTACCCACACTGGACTGTACCCACACACTGGACTGTACCCACACTGGACTGTACCCACACACTGGACTGTACCCACACTGGACTCGACCCACATACTGGACTCTACGCTGGACTCTACCCACACACTGGACTCTACGCTGGACTCTACCCACACACTGGACTCTACGCTGGACTCTACCCACACACTGGACTCTACACTGGACTCTACCCACATATTGGACTCTACACTGGACTCTACCCACACACTGGACTCTACACTGGACTCTACCCACACACTGGACTCTACACTGGACTCTACCCACACACTGGACTCCCACGCTGGACTCTACCCACACACTGGACTCTACACTGGACTCTACCCACACACTGGACTCTACACTGGACTCTACCCACACACTGGACTCTACACTGGACTCTACCCACACACTGGACTCTACCCACACACTGGACTCTACCCACACTGGACTGTACCCACACTGGACTGTACCCACACACTGGACTCTACCCACACACTGGACTCTACCCACACACTGGACTCTACCCACACACTGGACTCTACACTGGACTCTTGGACTCTACACTGGACTCTACCCACACACTGGACTCTCGCTGGACTCTACCCACTCACTGGATTCTACACTGGACTCTACCCACACACTGGACTCTACACTGGACTCTACCCACACACTGGACTCTACACTGGACCCTACCCACACACTGGACTCTACACTGGACTCTACCCACACACTGGACTCTACACTGGACTCTACGCACACACTGGACTCTACACTGGACTCTACCCACACACTGGACTCTACGCTGGACTCTACCCACACACTGGACTCTACGCTGGACTCTACCCACACACTGGACTCTACGCTGGACTCTACCCACACACTGGGCTCTACGCTGGACTCTACCCACACACTGGACTCTACGCTGGACTCTACCCACACACTGGACTCTCGCTGGACTCTACCCACACAATGGACTCTACACTGGACTCTACCCACACACTGGACTCTACACTGGACTCCACCCACACACTGGACTCTCACACACTGGACTCTACCCACACACTGGACTGTACCCACACTGGACTCTACCCACACACTGAACTCTACACACTGGACTCTACCCACACACTGGAATTTCGCTGGACTCTACCCACACACTGGACTCTCACGCTGGACTCTACCCACACACTGGACTCTACCCACACACTGGACTCTACACTGGACTCTACCCACACACTGGACTCTACACTGGACTCTACCCACACACTGGACTCTACACTGGACTCTACCCACACACTGGACTCTACACTGGACTCTACCCACACACTGGACTCTACACTGGACTCTACCCACACACTGGACTGTACCCACACTGGACTCTACCCACACACTGAACTCTACACTGGACTCTACCCACACAGTGGACTCTACGCTGGACTCTACCCACACACTGGACTCTACGCTGGACTCTACCCACACACTGGACTCTACCCACACACTGGACTCTACCCACACACTGGACTCTACACTGGACTCTACCCACACACTGGACTCTACACTGGACTCTACCCACACACTGGACTCTACACTGGACTCTACCCACACACTGGACTCTACACTGGACTCTACCCACACACTGGACTGTACCCACACTGGACTCTACCCACACACTGAACTCTACACTGGACTCTACCCACACACTGGACTCTTGCTGGACTCTACCCACACTGGACTCCCACACTGGACTCTACCCACACTGGACTCTACACTGGACTCACGCTGGACTCTACCCACACACTGGACTCTACCCACACACTGGACTCTACCCACACTGGACTGTACCCACACTGGACTGTACCCACACACTGGACTGTACCCACACTGGACTGTACCCACACACTGGACTGTACCCACACTGGACTCGACCCACACACTGGACTCTACGCTGGACTCTACCCACACACTGGACTCTACGCTGGACTCTACCCACACACTGGACTCTACGCTGGACTCTACCCACACACTGGACTCTACACTGGACTCTACCCACATATTGGACTCTACACTGGACTCTACCCACACACTGGACTCTATACTGGACTCTACCCACACACTGGACTCTACACTGGACTCTACCCACACACTGGACTCTCGCTGGACTCTACCCACACACTGGACTCTACACTGGACTCTACCCACACACTGGACTCTACACTGGACTCTACCCACACACTGGACTCTACACTGGACTCTACCCACACACTGGACTCTACCCACACACTGGACTCTACCCACACTGGACTGTACCCACACTGGACTGTACCTACACTGGACTGTACCCACACACTGGACTGTACCCACACTGGACTCTACCCACACACTGGACTCTACCCACACACTGGACTCTACCCACACTGGACTCTACCCACACTGGACTCTACCCACTCACTGGACTCTACACTGGACTCTACCCACACACTGGGCTCTGCTGGACTCTACCCACACACTGGACTCACGCTGGACTCTACGACTGGACTCTACCCACACACTGGACTCTACACTGGACTCTACCCACATATTGGACTCTACACTGGACTCTACCCACACACTGGACTCTACACTGGACTCTACGCACACACTGGACTCTACACTGGACTCTACCCACACACTGGACTCTACGCTGGACTCTACCCACACACTGGACTCTACACTGGACTCTACCCACACACTGGACTCTACACTGGACTCTACCCACACACTGGACTCTACACTGGACTCTACCCACACACTGGACTCTACCCACACTGGACTGTACCCACACTGGACTGTACCCACACACTGGACTCTACCCACACACTGGACTGTACCCACACACTGGACTCTACCCACACACTGGACTCTACCCACACACTGGACTCTACACTGGACTCTACCCACACACTGGACTCTACGCTGGACTCTACCCACTCACTGGATTCTACACTGGACTCTACCCACACACTGGACTCTACACTGGACTCTACCCACACACTGGACTCTACACTGGACCCTACCCACACACTGGACTCTACACTGGACTCTACCCACACACTGGACTCTACACTGGACTCTACGCACACACTGGACTCTACACTGGACTCTACCCACACACTGGACTCTACGCTGGACTCTACCCACACACTGGACTCTACGCTGGACTCTACCCACACACTGGACTCTACGCTGGACTCTACCCACACACTGGACTGTACCCACACTGGACTGTACCCACACTGGACTGTACCCACACACTGGACTGTACCCACACTGGACTGTACCCACACACTGGACTGTACCCACACTGGACTCTACCCACACACTGGACTCTACGCTGGACTCTACCCACACACTGGACTCTACGCTGGACTCTACCCACACACTGGACTCTACACTGGACTCTACCCACATATTGGACTCTACCCACACTGGACTCTACCCACACACTGGACTCTACACTGGACTCTACCCACACACTGGACTCTACACTGGACTCTACCCACACACTGGACTCTACGCTGGACTCTACCCACACACTGGACTCTACACTGGACTCTACCCACACACTGGAATTTACACTGGACTCTACCCACACACTGGACTCTACACTGGACTCTACCCACACACTGGACTCTACCCACACACTGGACTGTACCCACACTGGACTGTACCCACACTGGACTGTACCCACACTGGACTCTACCCACACACTGGACTCTACACTGGACTCTACCCACACACTGGACTCTACACTGGACTCTACCCACACACTGGACTCTACACACTCTACACTGGACTCTACCCACACACTGGACTCTACCCACACTGGACTCTACCCACACACTGGACTCTACCCACACTGGACTCTACCCACACACTGGACTCTGCTGGACTCTACCCACACACTGGACTCTCACGCTGGACTCTACCCACACACTGGACTCCCACTGGACTCTACCCACACACTGGACTCTACACTGGACTCTACCCACACACTGGACTCTACACTGGACTCCACCCACACACTGGACTCTACACTGGACTCTACCCACACACTGGACTGTACCCACACTGGACTCTACCCACACACTGAACTCTACACTGGACTCTACCCACACACTGGACTGTACCCACACTGGACTCTACCCACACACTGAACTCTACACTGGACTCTACCCACACACTGGACTCTACGCTGGACTCTACCCACACACTGGACTCTACGCTGGACTCTACCCACACACTGGACTCTACAATGGACTCTACCCACACACTGGACTCTACACTGGACTCTACCCACACACTGGACTCTACAATGGACTCTACCCACACACTGGACTGTACCCACACTGGACTCTACCCACACACTGAACTCTACACTGGACTCTACCCACACACTGGACTCTCACGCTGGACTCTACCCACACACTGGACTCACGCTGGACTCTACCCACACACTGGACTCTACCCACACACTGGACTCTACCCACACACTGGACTCTACCCACACACTGGACTCTACTCACACTCTACTGTACCCACACACTGGACTGTACCCACACACTGGACTGTACCCACATTGGACTGTACCCACACACTGGACTGTACCCACACTGGACTCTACCCACACACTGGACTCTCGCTGGACTCTACCCACACACTGGACTCTACGCTGGACTCTACCCACATATTGGACTCTACACTGGACTCTACCCACATATTGGACTCTACCCACACTGGACTCTACCCACACTGGACTCTACCCACACACTGGACTCTACCCACACTGGACTCTACCCACACACTGGACTCTACACTGGACTCTACCCACACACTGGACTCTACACTGGACTCTACCCACACACTGGACTCTACACTGGACTCTACCCACACACTGGACTCTACCCACTGGACTCTACCCACACTGGACTCTACCCACACACTGGACTGTACCCACACTGGACTCTACCCACACACTGGACTCTACACTGGACTCTACCCACACACTGGACTCTACACTGGACTCTACCCACACACTGGACTCTACACACTGGACTCTACCCACACTGGACTGTACCCACACTGGACTCTACCCACACACTGGACTCTACACTGGACTCTACCCACACACTGGACTCTACACACTGGACTCTACCCACACACTGGACTCTACACTGGACTCTACCCACACACTGGACTGTACCCACACTGGACTCTACCCACACACTGGACTCTACACTGGACTCTACCCACACACTGGACTCTACGCTGGACTCTACACCCACACACTGGACTCTCGCTGGACTCTACCCACACACTGGACTCTACGCTGGACTCTACCCACACACTGGACTCTCACGCTGGACTCTACCCACACACTGGACTCACGCTGGACTCTACCCACACACTGGACCCTCGCTGGACTCTACCCACACACTGGACTCTACACTGGACTCTACCCACATATTGGACTCTACACTGGACTCTACCCACACACACTGGACTCTACACTGGACTCTACCCACACACTGGACTCTACGCTGGACTCTACCCACACACTGGACTCTACACTGGACTCTACCCACACACTGGACTCTACACTGGACTTTACCCACACACTGGACTCTACACTGGACTCTACCCACACACTGGACTCTACCCACACACTGGACTCTACCCACACTGGACTGTACCCACACTGGACTGTACCCACACTGGACTTTACCCACACACTGGACTGTACCCACACTGGACTCTACCCACACACTGGACTCTACACTGGACTCTACCCACACACTGGACTCTACGCTGGACTCTACCCACTCACTGGATTCTACACTGGACTCTACCCACACACTGGACTCTACACTGGACTCTACCCACACACTGGACTCTACACTGGACCCTACCCACACACTGGACTCTACACTGACTCTACCCACACACTGGACTCTACACTGGACTCTACGCACACACACTGGACTCTACACTGGACTCTACCCACACACTGGACTCTACACGCTGGACTCTACCCACACACTGGACTCACGCTGGACTCTACCCACACACCCACACGCTGGACTCTACCCACTGGACTCTACCTACACACACTGGACTGTACCCACACTGGACTGTACCCACACTGGACTGTACCCACACACTGGACTGTACCCACACTGGACTGTACCCACACACTGGACTGTACCCACACTGGACTCTACCCACACACTGGACTCTACGCTGGACTCTACCCACACACTGGACTCTACGCTGGACTCTACCCACACACTGGACTCTACACTGGACTCTACCCACATATTGGACTCTACCCACACTGAACTCTACCCACACACTGGACTCTACACTGGACTCTACCCACACACTGGACTCTACACTGGACTCTACCCACACACTGGACTCTACCCACACACTGGACTCTACACTGGACTCTACCCACACACTGGAATTTACACTGGACTCTACCCACACACTGGACTCTACACTGGACTCTACCCACACACTGGACTCTACCCACACACTGGACTGTACCCACACTGGACTGTACCCACACTGGACTGTACCCACACTGGACTCTACCCACACACTGGACTCTACACTGGACTCTACCCACACACTGGACTCTACACTGGACTCTACCCACACACTGGACTCTACACTGGACTCTACCCACACACTGGACTCTACCCACACACTGGACTCTCGCTGGACTCTACACACACTGGACTCTCACGCTGGACTCTACCCACACACTGGACTCTCGCTGGACTCTACCCACACACTGGACTCTCACGCTGGACTCTACCCACACACTGGACTCTACACTGGACTCTACCCACACACTGGACTCTACACTGGACTCTACCCACTGGACTCTACACTGGACTCACACACTGGACTCTACCCACACACTGGACTGTACCCACACTGGACTGTACCCACACACTGGACTGTACCCACACTGGACTCTACCCACACACTGGACTCTACACTGGACTCTACCCACACACTGGACTCTACACTGGACTCTACCCACACACTGGACTCTACACTGGACTCTACCCACACACTGGACTCACGCTGGACTCTACCCACACACTGGACTCTACACTGGACTCCACCCACACACTGGACTCTACACTGGACTCTACCCACACACTGGACTGTACCCACACTGGACTCTACCCACACACTGAACTCTACACTGGACTCTACCCACACACTGGACTCTACGCTGGACTCTACCCACACACTGGACTCTACGCTGGACTCTACCCACACACTGGACTCTACGCTGGACTCTACCCACACACTGGACTCTACGCTGGACTCTACCCACACACTGGACTCTACGCTGGACTCTACCCACACACTGGACTCTACGCTGGACTCTACCCACACACTGGACCCTACGCTGGACTCTACCCACACACTGGACTCTACACTGGACTCTACCCACATATTGGACTCTACACTGGACTCTACCCACACACTGGACTCTACACTGGACTCTACCCACACACTGGACTCTACACTGGACTCTACCCACACACTGGACTCTACGCTGGACTCTACCCACACACTGGACTCTACACTGGACTCTACCCACACACTGGACTCTACACTGGACTTTACCCACACACTGGACTCTACACTGGACTCTACCCACACACTGGACTCTACCCACACACTGGACTCTACCCACACTGGACTGTACCCACACTGGACTGTACCCACACTGGACTTTACCCACACACTGGACTGTACCCACACTGGACTCTACCCACACACTGGACTCTACACTGGACTCTACCCACACACTGGACTCTACACTGGACTCTACCCACATTCTGGACTCTACGCTGGACTCTACCCACACACTGGACTCTACACTGGACTCTACCCACACACTGGACTCTACACTGGACTCTACCCACACACTGGACTCTACACTGGACCCTACCCACACACTGGACTCTAATCTGGACTCTACCCACACACTGGACTCTACACTGGACTCTACCCACACACTTTACTGTACACTGGACTCTACCCACACACTGGACTGTACCCACACTGGACTCTACCCACACACTGGACTCTACCCACACTGGACTCTACCCACACACTGGACTCTATGCTGGACTCTACCCACACACTGGACTCTCACGCTGGACTCTACCCACACACTGGACTCTACCCACACACTGGACTCTACCCACACTGGACTGTACCCACACTGGACTGTACCCACACTGGACTGTACCCACACTGGACTGTACCCACACACTGGACTGTACCCACACTGGACTCGACCCACATACTGGACTCTACGCTGGACTCTACCCACACACTGGACTCTACGCTGGACTCTACCCACACACTGGACTCTACGCTGGACTCTACCCACACACTGGACTCTACACTGGACTCTACCCACATATTGGACTCTACACTGGACTCTACCCACACACTGGACTCTACACTGGACTCTACCCACACACTGGACTCTACACTGGACTCTACCCACACACTGGACTCTACGCTGGACTCTACCCACACACTGGACTCTACACTGGACTCTACCCACACACTGGACTCTACACTGGACTCTACCCACACACTGGACTCTACACTGGACTCTACCCACACACTGGACTCTACCCACACACTGGACTCTACCCACACTGGACTGTACCCACACTGGACTGTACCCACACACTGGACTCTACCCACACACTGGACTCTACCCACACACTGGACTCTACCCACACACTGGACTCTACACTGGACTCTACCCACACACTGGACTCTACGCTGGACTCTACCCACTCACTGGATTCTACACTGGACTCTACCCACACACTGGACTCTACACTGGACTCTACCCACACACTGGACTCTACACTGGACCCTACCCACACACTGGACTCTACACTGGACTACTGGACTCTACACTGACTGGACTCTACACTGGACTCTACCCACACACTGGACTCTACGCTGGACTCTACCCACACACTGGACTGTACCCACACTGGACTCTACCCACACACTGGACTCTACACTGGACTCTACCCACACACTGGACTCTACACTGGACTCTACCCACATTCTGGACTCTACGCTGGACTCTACCCACACACTGGACTCTACACTGGACTCTACCCACACACTGGACTCTACACTGGACTCTACCCACACACTGGACTCTACACTGGACCCTACCCACACACTGGACTCTAATCTGGACTCTACCCACACACTGGACTCTACACTGGACTCTACCCACACACTTTACTGTACACTGGACTCTACCCACACACTGGACTGTACCCACACTGGACTCTACCCACACACTGGACTCTACACTGGACTCTACCCACACACTGGACTCTATGCTGGACTCTACCCACACACTGGACTCTACGCTGGACTCTACCCACACACTGGACTCTACCCACACACTGGACTCTACCCACACTGGACTGTACCCACACTGGACTGTACCCACACACTGGACTGTACCCACACTGGACTGTACCCACACACTGGACTGTACCCACACTGGACTCGACCCACATACTGGACTCCCACGCTGGACTCTACCCACACACTGGACTCCACGCTGGACTCTACCCACACACTGGACTCTCACGCTGGACTCTACCCACACACTGGACTCTACACTGGACTCTACCCACATATTGGACTCTACACTGGACTCTACCCACACACTGGACTCTACACTGGACTCTACCCACACACTGGACTCTACACTGGACTCTACCCACACACTGGACTCTCACGCTGGACTCTACCCACACACTGGACTCTACACTGGACTCTACCCACACACTGGACTCTACACTGGACTCTACCCACACACTGGACTCTACACTGGACTCTACCCACACACTGGACTCTACCCACACACTGGACTCTACCCACACTGGACTGTACCCACACTGGACTGTACCCACACACTGGACTCTACCCACACACTGGACTCTACCCACACACTGGACTCTACCCACACACTGGACTCTACACTGGACTCTACCCACACACTGGACTCTACGCTGGACTCTACCCACTCACTGGATTCTACACTGGACTCTACCCACACACTGGACTCTACACTGGACTCTACCCACACACTGGACTCTACACTGGACCCTACCCACACACTGGACTCTACACTGGACTCTACCCACACACTGGACTCTACACTGGACTCTACGCACACACTGGACTCTACACTGGACTCTACCCACACACTGGACTCTACGCTGGACTCTACCCACACACTGGACTCTACGCTGGACTCTACCCACACACTGGACTCTCACGCTGGACTCTACCCACACACTGGGCTCTCGCTGGACTCTACCCACACACTGGACTCTACGCTGGACTCTACCCACACACTGGACTCTCGCTGGACTCTACCCACACAATGGACTCTACACTGGACTCTACCCACACACTGGACTCTACACTGGACTCCACCCACACACTGGACTCTACACTGGACTCTACCCACACACTGGACTGTACCCACACTGGACTCTACCCACACACTGAACTCTACACTGGACTCTACCCACACACTGGAATTTACGCTGGACTCTACCCACACACTGGACTCACGCTGGACTCTACCCACACACTGGACTCTACCCACACACTGGACTCTACACTGGACTCTACCCACACACTGGACTCTACACTGGACTCTACCCACACACTGGACTCTACACTGGACTCTACCCACACACTGGACTCTACACTGGACTCTACCCACACACTGGACTCTACACTGGACTCTACCCACACACTGGACTGTACCCACACTGGACTCTACCCACACACTGAACTCTACACTGGACTCTACCCACACAGTGGACTCCCACGCTGGACTCTACCCACACACTGGACTCTACGCTGGACTCTACCCACACACTGGACTCTACCCACACACTGGACTCTACCCACACACTGGACTCTACACTGGACTCTACCCACACACTGGACTCTACACTGGACTCTACCCACACACTGGACTCTACACTGGACTCTACCCACACACTGGACTCTACACTGGACTCTACCCACACACTGGACTGTACCCACACTGGACTCTACCCACACACTGAACTCTACACTGGACTCTACCCACACACTGGACTCTTCGCTGGACTCTACCCACACACTGGACTCCCACGCTGGACTCTACCCACACACTGGACTCTACCCACACACTGGACTCTACCCACACTGGACTGTACCCACACTGGACTGTACCCACACACTGGACTGTACCCACACTGGACTGTACCCACACACTGGACTGTACCCACACTGGACTCCGACCCACACACTGGACTCTCACGCTGGACTCTACCCACACACTGGACTCTCGCTGGACTCTACCCACACACTGGACTCCACGCTGGACTCTACCCACACACTGGACTCTACACTGGACTCTACCCACATATTGGACTCTACACTGGACTCTACCCACACACTGGACTCTATACTGGACTCTACCCACACACTGGACTCTACACTGGACTCTACCCACACACTGGACTCTACGCTGCTGACTCTACCCACACACTGGACTCTACACTGGACTCTACCCACACACTGGACTCTACACTGGACTCTACCCACACACTGGACTCTACACTGGACTCTACCCACACACTGGACTCTACCCACACACTGGACTCTACCCACACTGGACTGTACCCACACTGGACTGTACCTACACTGGACTGTACCCACACACTGGACTGTACCCACACTGGACTCTACCCACACACTGGACTCTACCCACACACTGGACTCTACACTGGACTCTACCCACACACTGGACTCCCACGCTGGACTCTACCCACTCACTGGACTCTACACTGGACTCTACCCACACACTGGGCTCTACGCTGGACTCTACCCACACACTGGACTCTACGCTGGACTCTACCCACACACTGGACTCTACACTGGACTCTACCCACATATTGGACTCTACACTGGACTCTACCCACACACTGGACTCTACACTGGACTCTACCCACACACTGGACTCTACACTGGACTCTACCCACACACTGGACTCTACGCTGGACTCTACCCACACACTGGACTCTACACTGGACTCTACCCACACACTGGACTCTACACTGGACTCTACCCACACACTGGACTCTACACTGGACTCTACCCACACACTGGACTCTACCCACACTGGACTGTACCCACACTGGACTGTACCCACACACTGGACTCTACCCACACACTGGACTGTACCCACACACTGGACTCTACCCACACACTGGACTCTACCCACACACTGGACTCTACACTGGACTCTACCCACACACTGGACTCTACGCTGGACTCTACCCACTCACTGGATTCTACACTGGACTCTACCCACACACTGGACTCTACACTGGACTCTACCCACACACTGGACTCTACACTGGACCCTACCCACACACTGGACTCTACACTGGACTCTACCCACACACTGGACTCTACACTGGACTCTACGCACACACTGGACTCTACACTGGACTCTACCCACACACTGGACTCCCACGCTGGACTCTACCCACACACTGGACTCTCGCTGGACTCTACCCACACACTGGACTCTCACGCTGGACTCTACCCACACACTGGACTGTACCCACACTGGACTGTACCCACACTGGACTGTACCCACACACTGGACTGTACCCACACTGGACTGTACCCACACACTGGACTGTACCCACACTGGACTCTACCCACACACTGGACTCTACGCTGGACTCTACCCACACACTGGACTCTACGCTGGACTCTACCCACACACTGGACTCTACACTGGACTCTACCCACATATTGGACTCTACCCACACTGGACTCTACCCACACACTGGACTCTACACTGGACTCTACCCACACACTGGACTCTACACTGGACTCTACCCACACACTGGACTCTACGCTGGACTCTACCCACACACTGGACTCTACACTGGACTCTACCCACACACTGGAATTTACACTGGACTCTACCCACACACTGGACTCTACACTGGACTCTACCCACACACTGGACTCTACCCACACACTGGACTGTACCCACACTGGACTGTACCCACACTGGACTGTACCCACACTGGACTCTACCCACACACTGGACTCTACACTGGACTCTACCCACACACTGGACTCTACACTGGACTCTACCCACACACTGGACTCTACACTGGACTCTACCCACACACTGGACTCTACGCTGGACTCTACCCACACACTGGACTCTACGCTGGACTCTACCCACACACTGGACTCTACGCTGGACTCTACCCACACACTGGACTCTACGCTGGACTCTACCCACACACTGGACTCTACGCTGGACTCTACCCACACACTGGACTCTACACTGGACTCTACCCACACACTGGACTCTACACTGGACTCCACCCACACACTGGACTCTACACTGGACTCTACCCACACACTGGACTGTACCCACACTGGACTCTACCCACACACTGAACTCTACACTGGACTCTACCCACACACTGGACTGTACCCACACTGGACTCTACCCACACACTGAACTCTACACTGGACTCTACCCACACACTGGACTCTACGCTGGACTCTACCCACACACTGGACTCTCGCTGGACTCTACCCACACACTGGACTCTACAATGGACTCTACCCACACACTGGACTCTACACTGGACTCTACCCACACACTGGACTCTACAATGGACTCTACCCACACACTGGACTGTACCCACACTGGACTCTACCCACACACTGAACTCTACACTGGACTCTACCCACACACTGGACTCTCACGCTGGACTCTACCCACACACTGGACTCTACGCTGGACTCTACCCACACACTGGACTCTACCCACACACTGGACTCTACCCACACACTGGACTCTACCCACACACTGGACTCTACTCACACTCTACTGTACCCACACTGGACTGTACCCACACACTGGACTGTACCCACATTGGACTGTACCCACACACTGGACTGTACCCACACTGGACTCTACCCACACACTGGACTCTACGCTGGACTCTACCCACACACTGGACTCTACGCTGGACTCTACCCACATATTGGACTCTACACTGGACTCTACCCACATATTGGACTCTACCCACACTGGACTCTACCCACACACTGGACTCTACACTGGACTCTACCCACACACTGGACTCTACGCTGGACTCTACCCACACACTGGACTCTACACTGGACTCTACCCACACACTGGACTCTACACTGGACTCTACCCACACACTGGACTCTACACTGGACTCTACCCACACACTGGACTCTACCCACACACTGGACTGTACCCACACTGGACTGTACCCACACTGGACTGTACCCACACTGGACTCTACCCACACACTGGACTCTACACTGGACTCTACCCACACACTGGACTCTACACTGGACTCTACCCACACACTGGACTCTACACTGGACTCTACCCACACACTGGACTCTACGCTGGACTCTACCCACACACTGGACTCTACACTGGACTCCACCCACACACTGGACTCTACACTGGACTCTACCCACACACTGGACTGTACCCACACTGGACTCTACCCACACACTGAACTCTACACTGGACTCTACCCACACACTGGACTCTACGCTGGACTCTACCCACACACTGGACTCACGCTGGACTCTACCCACACACTGGACTCTCACGCTGGACTCTACCCACACACTGGACTCCCACGCTGGACTCTACCCACACACTGGACTCTCACGCTGGACTCTACCCACACACTGGACTCTCGCTGGACTCTACCCACACACTGGACCCTACGCTGGACTCTACCCAACACTGGACTCTACACTGGACTCTACCCACATATTGGACTCTACACTGGACTCTACCCACACACTGGACTCTACACTGGACTCTACCCACACACTGGACTCTACACTGGACTCTACCCACACACTGGACTCCCACGCTGGACTCTACCCACACACTGGACTCTACACTGGACTCTACCCACACACTGGACTCTACACTGGACTTTACCCACACACTGGACTCTACACTGGACTCTACCCACACACTGGACTCTACCCACACACTGGACTCTACCCACACTGGACTGTACCCACACTGGACTGTACCCACACTGGACTTTACCCACACACTGGACTGTACCCACACTGGACTCTACCCACACACTGGACTCTACACTGGACTCTACCCACACACTGGACTCTACGCTGGACTCTACCCACTCACTGGATTCTACACTGGACTCTACCCACACACTGGACTCTACACTGGACTCTACCCACACACTGGACTCTACACTGGACCCTACCCACACACTGGACTCTACACTGGACTCTACCCACACACTGGACTCTACACACTGGACTCTCACGCACACACTGGACTCTACACTGGACTCTACCCACACACTGGACTCTCACGCTGGACTCTACCCACACACTGGACTCTCGCTGGACTCTACCCACACACTGGACTCTCACGCTGGACTCTACCCACACACTGGACTGTACCCACACTGGACTGTACCCACACTGGACTGTACCCACACACTGGACTGTACCCACACTGGACTGTACCCACACACTGGACTGTACCCACACTGGACTCTACCCACACACTGGACTCTACGCTGGACTCTACCCACACACTGGACTCTACGCTGGACTCTACCCACACACTGGACTCTACACTGGACTCTACCCACATATTGGACTCTACCCACACTGAACTCTACCCACACACTGGACTCTACACTGGACTCTACCCACACACTGGACTCTACACTGGACTCTACCCACACACTGGACTCACGCTTGGACTCTACCCACACACTGGACTCTACACTGGACTCTACCCACACACTGGAATTTACACTGGACTCTACCCACACACTGGACTCTACACTGGACTCTACCCACACACTGGACTCTACCCACACACTGGACTGTACCCACACTGGACTGTACCCACACTGGACTGTACCCACACTGGACTCTACCCACACACTGGACTCTACACTGGACTCTACCCACACACTGGACTCTACACTGGACTCTACCCACACACTGGACTCTACACTGGACTCTACCCACACACTGGACTCTACGCTGGACTCTACCCACACACTGGACTCCCACGCTGGACTCTACCCACACACTGGACTCCACGCTGGACTCTACCCACACACTGGACTCTCACGCTGGACTCTACCCACACACTGGACTCTCACGCTGGACTCTACCCACACACTGGACTCTACACTGGACTCTACCCACACACTGGACTCTACACTGGACTCCACCCACACACTGGACTCTACACTGGACTCTACCCACACACTGGACTGTACCCACACTGGACTCTACCCACACACTGAACTCTACACTGGACTCTACCCACACACTGGACTGTACCCACACTGGACTCTACCCACACACTGAACTCTACACTGGACTCTACCCACACACTGGACTCACACGCTGGACTCTACCCACACACTGGACTCTCACGCTGGACTCTACCCACACACTGGACTCTACAATGGACTCTACCCACACACTGGACTCTACACTGGACTCTACCCACACACTGGACTCTACAATGGACTCTACCCACACACTGGACTGTACCCACACTGGACTCTACCCACACACTGAACTCTACACTGGACTCTACCCACACACTGGACTCTACGCTGGACTCTACCCACACACTGGACTCTACGCTGGACTCTACCCACACACTGGACTCTACCCACACACTGGACTCTACCCACACACTGGACTCTACCCACACACTGGACTCTACTCACACTCTACTGTACCCACACTGGACTGTACCCACACACTGGACTGTACCCACACTGGACTGTACCCACACACTGGACTGTACCCACACTGGACTCTACCCACACACTGGACTCTACGCTGGACTCTACCCACACACTGGACTCTACGCTGGACTCTACCCACATATTGGACTCTACACTGGACTCTACCCACATATTGGACTCTACCCACACTGGACTCTACCCACACACTGGACTCTACACTGGACTCTACCCACACACTGGACTCTACGCTGGACTCTACCCACACACTGGACTCTACACTGGACTCTACCCACACACTGGACTCTACACTGGACTCTACCCACACACTGGACTCTACACTGGACTCTACCCACACACTGGACTCTACCCACACACTGGACTGTACCCACACTGGACTGTACCCACACTGGACTGTACCCACACTGGACTCTACCCACACACTGGACTCTACACTGGACTCTACCCACACACACTGGACTCTACCCACACACTGGACTCTACACTGGACTCTACCCACACACTGGACTCTACACTGGACTCTACCCACACACTGGACTCTACACTGGACTCTACCCACACACTGGACTCTACACTGGACTCTACCCACACACTGGACTGTACCCACACTGGACTCTACCCACACACTGGACTGTACCCACACTGGACTCTACCCACACACTGGACTCTACACTGGACTCTACCCACACACTGGACTCTACGCTGGACTCTACCCACACACTGGACTCTCGCTGGACTCTACCCACACACTGGACTCTACGCTGGACTCTACCCACACACTGGACTCTCACGCTGGACTCTACCCACACACTGGACTCTACGCTGGACTCTACCCACACACTGGACTCTACAGCTGGACTCTACCCAACACACTGGACTCTACACTGGACTCTACCCACACACTGGACTCTACACTGGACTCTACCCACACACTGGACTCTACACTGGACTCTACCCACACACTGGACTCTACACTGGACTCTACCCACACACTGGACTCTACACTGGACTCTACCCACACACTGGACTCTACACTGGACTCTACCCACACACTGGACTCTACACTGGACTCTACCCACACACTGGACTCTACACTGGACTTTACCCACACACTGGACTCTACACTGGACTCTACCCACACACTGGACTCTACCCACACTGGACTGTACCCACACTGGACTGTACCCACACACTGGACTGTACCCACACTGGACTCTACCCACACACTGGACTCTACCCACACTGGACTCTACCCACACACTGGACTCTACACTGGACTCTACCCACATTCTGGACTCTACGCTGGACTCTACCCACACACTGGACTCTACACTGGACTCTACCCACACACTGGACTCTACACTGGACTCTACCCACACACTGGACTCTACACTGGACCCTACCCACACACTGGACTCTAATCTGGACTCTACCCACACACTGGACTCTACACTGGACTCTACCCACACACTGGACTCTACACTGGACTCTACCCACACTTTACTGTACACTGGACTCTACCCACACACTGGACTGTACCCACACTGGACTCTACCCACACACTGGACTCTACACTGGACTCTACCCACACACTGGACTCTATGCTGGACTCTACCCACACACTGGACTCTACGCTGGACTCTACCCACACACTGGACTCTACCCACACACTGGACTCTACCCACACTGGACTGTACCCACACTGGACTGTACCCACACACTGGACTGTACCCACACTGGACTGTACCCACACACTGGACTGTACCCACACTGGACTCGACCCACATACTGGACTCTACGCTGGACTCTACCCACACACACTGGACTCTACGCTGGACTCTACCCACACACTGGACTCTACGCTGGACTCTACCCACACACTGGACTCTACACTGGACTCTACCCACATATTGGACTCTACACTGGACTCTACCCACACACTGGACTCTACACTGGACTCTACCCACACACTGGACTCTACACTGGACTCTACCCACACACTGGACTCTACGCTGGACTCTACCCACACACTGGACTCTACACTGGACTCTACCCACACACTGGACTCTACACTGGACTCTACCCACACACTGGACTCTACACTGGACTCTACCCACACACTGGACTCTACCCACACACTGGACTCTACCCACACTGGACTGTACCCACACTGGACTGTACCCACACACTGGACTCTACCCACACACTGGACTCTACCCACACACTGGACTCTACCCACACACTGGACTCTACACTGGACTCTACCCACACACTGGACTCTACGCTGGACTCTACCCACTCACTGGATTCTACACTGGACTCTACCCACACACTGGACTCTACACTGGACTCTACCCACACACTGGACTCTACACTGGACCCTACCCACACACTGGACTCTACACTGGACTCTACCCACACACTGGACTCTACACTGGACTCTACGCACACACTGGACTCTACACTGGACTCTACCCACACACTGGACTCTACGCTGGACTCTACCCACACACTGGACTCTACGCTGGACTCTACCCACACACTGGACTCTACGCTGGACTCTACCCACACACTGGGCTCTACGCTGGACTCTACCCACACACTGGACTCTACGCTGGACTCTACCCACACACTGGACTCTACGCTGGACTCTACCCACACAATGGACTCTACACTGGACTCTACCCACACACTGGACTCTACACTGGACTCCACCCACACACTGGACTCTACACTGGACTCTACCCACACACTGGACTGTACCCACACTGGACTCTACCCACACACTGAACTCTACACTGGACTCTACCCACACACTGGAATTTACGCTGGACTCTACCCACACACTGGACTCTACGCTGGACTCTACCCACACACTGGACTCTACCCACACACTGGACTCTACACTGGACTCTACCCACACACTGGACTCTACACTGGACTCTACCCACACACTGGACTCTACACTGGACTCTACCCACACACTGGACTCTACACTGGACTCTACCCACACACTGGACTCTACACTGGACTCTACCCACACACTGGACTGTACCCACACTGGACTCTACCCACACACTGAACTCTACACTGGACTCTACCCACACAGTGGACTCTACGCTGGACTCTACCCACACACTGGACTCTACGCTGGACTCTACCCACACACTGGACTCTACCCACACACTGGACTCTACCCACACACTGGACTCTACACTGGACTCTACCCACACACTGGACTCTACACTGGACTCTACCCACACACTGGACTCTACACTGGACTCTACCCACACACTGGACTCTACCCACACACTGGACTGTACCCACACTGGACTCTACCCACACACTGAACTCTACACTGGACTCTACCCACACACTGGACTCTTCGCTGGACTCTACCCACACACTGGACTCTACGCTGGACTCTACCCACACACTGGACTCTACCCACACACTGGACTCTACCCACACTGGACTGTACCCACACTGGACTGTACCCACACACTGGACTGTACCCACACTGGACTGTACCCACACACTGGACTGTACCCACACTGGACTCGACCCACACACTGGACTCCCACGCTGGACTCTACCCACACACTGGACTCCACGCTGGACTCTACCCACACACTGGACTCTACGCTGGACTCTACCCACACACTGGACTCTACACTGGACTCTACCCACATTGGACTCTACACTGGACTCTACCCACACTGGACTCTACTCTATACTGGACTCTACCCACACACTGGACTCTACACTGGACTCTACCCACACACTGGACTCTACGCTGGACTCTACCCACACACTGGACTCTACACTGGACTCTACCCACACACTGGACTCTACACTGGACTCTACCCACACACTGGACTCTACACTGGACTCTACCCACACACTGGACTCTACCCACACACTGGACTCTACCCACACTGGACTGTACCCACACTGGACTGTACCTACACTGGACTGTACCCACACACTGGACTGTACCCACACTGGACTCTACCCACACACTGGACTCTACCCACACACTGGACTCTACACTGGACTCTACCCACACACTGGACTCTACGCTGGACTCTACCCACTCACTGGACTCTACACTGGACTCTACCCACACACTGGGCTCTACGCTGGACTCTACCCACACACTGGACTCTACGCTGGACTCTACCCACACACTGGACTCTACACTGGACTCTACCCACATATTGGACTCTACACTGGACTCTACCCACACACTGGACTCTACACTGGACTCTACCCACACACTGGACTCTACACTGGACTCTACCCACACACTGGACTCTACACGCTGGACTCTACCCACACACTGGACTCTACACTGGACTCTACCCACACACTGGACTCTACACTGGACTCTACCCACACACTGGACTCTACACTGGACTCTACCCACACACTGGACTCTACCCACACTGGACTGTACCCACACTGGACTGTACCCACACACTGGACTCTACCCACACACTGGACTGTACCCACACACTGGACTCTACCCACACACTGGACTCTACCCACACACTGGACTCTACACTGGACTCTACCCACACACTGGACTCTACGCTGGACTCTACCCACTCACTGGATTCTACACTGGACTCTACCCACACACTGGACTCTACACTGGACTCTACCCACACACTGGACTCTACACTGGACCCTACCCACACACTGGACTCTACACTGGACTCTACCCACACACTGGACTCTACACTGGACTCTTACACACTGGACTCTACACTGGACTCTACCCACACACTGGACTCTACGCTGGACTCTACCCACACACTGGACTCTCACGCTGCTGACTCTACCCACACACTGGACTCTCACGCTGGACTCTACCTACACACTGGGCTCTACGCTGGACTCTACCCACACACTGGACTCTACGCTGGACTCTACCCACACACTGGACTCTCACGCTGGACTCTACCCACACAATGGACTCTACACTGGACTCTACCCACACACTGGACTCTACACTGGACTCCACCCACACACTGGACTCTACACTGGACTCTACCCACACACTGGACTGTACCCACACTGGACTCTACCCACACATTGAACTCTACACTGGACTCTACCCACACACTGGAATTTACGCTGGACTCTACCCACACACTGGACTCTACGCTGGACTCTACCCACACACTGGACTCTACCCACACACTGGACTCTACACTGGACTCTACCCACACACTGGACTCTACACTGGACTCTACCCACACACTGGACTCTACACTGGACTCTACCCACACACTGGACTCTACACTGGACTCTACCCACACACTGGACTCTACACTGGACTCTACCCACACACTGGACTGTACCCACACTGGACTCTACCCACACACTGAACTCTACACTGGACTCTACCCACACACTGGACTCTCACGCTGGACTCTACCCACACACTGGACTCTACGCTGGACTCTACCCACACACTGGACTCTACCCACACACTGGACTCTACCCACACACTGGACTCTACACTGGACTCTACCCACACACTGGACTCTACACTGGACTCTACCCACACACTGGACTCTACACTGGACTCTACCCACACACTGGACTCTACACTGGACTCTACCCACACACTGGACTGTACCCACACTGGACTCTACCCACACACTGAACTCTACACTGGACTCTACCCACACACTGGACTCTTCGCTGGACTCTACCCACACACTGGACTCTACGCTGGACTCTACCCACACACTGGACTCTACCCACACACTGGACTCTACCCACACTGGACTGTACCCACACTGGACTGTACCCACACACTGGACTGTACCCACACTGGACTGTACCCACACACTGGACTGTACCCACACTGGACTCGACCCACACACTGGACTCTACGCTGGACTCTACCCACACACTGGACTCTACGCTGGACTCTACCCACACACTGGACTCTACGCTGGACTCTACACACACACTGGACTCTACACTGGACTCTACCCACATATTGGACTCTACACTGGACTCTACCCACACACTGGACTCTACACTGGACTCTACCCACACACTGGACTCTACACTGGACTCTACCCACACACTGGACTCTACGCTGGACTCTACCCACACACTGGACTCTACACTGGACTCTACCCACACACTGGACTCTACACTGGACTCTACCCACACACTGGACTCTACACTGGACTCTACCCACACACTGGACTCTACCCACACACTGGACTCTACCCACACTGGACTGTACCCACACTGGACTGTACCCACACTGGACTGTACCCACACACTGGACTGTACCCACACTGGACTCTACCCACACACTGGACTCTACCCACACACTGGACTCTACACTGGACTCTACCCACACACTGGACTCTCACGCTGGACTCTACCCACTCACTGGACTCTACACTGGACTCTACCCACACACTGGACTCTACACTGGACTCTACCCACACACTGGACTCTACACTGGACCCTACCCACACACTGGACTCTACACTGGACTCTACCCACACACTGGACTCTACACTGGACTCCCACGCACACACTGGACTCTACACTGGACTCTACCCACACACTGGACTCTACGCTGGACTCTACCCACACACTGGACTCTCACGCTGGACTCTACCCACACACTGGACTCTCGCTGGACTCTACCCACACACTGGGCTCTCACGCTGGACTCTACCCACACACTGGACTCTACGCTGGACTCTACCCACACACTGGACTCTACGCTGGACTCTACCCACACAATGGACTCTACACTGGACTCTACCCACACACTGGACTCTACACTGGAATCCACCCACACACTGGACTCTACACTGGACTCTACCCACACACTGGACTGTACCCACACTGGACTCTACCCACACACTGAACTCTACACTGGACTCTACCCACACACTGGACTCTACGCTGGACTCTACCCACACACTGGACTCTACGCTGGACTCTACCCACACTGGACTCTACCCACACACTGGACTCTACACTGGACTCTACCCACACACTGGACTCTACACTGGACTCTACCCACACACTGGACTCTACACTGGACTCTACCCACACACTGGACTCTACACTGGACTCTACCCACACACTGGACTCTACACTGGACTCTACCCACACACTGGACTGTACCCACACTGGACTCTACCCACACACTGAACTCTACACTGGACTCTACCCACACACTGGACTCTACGCTGGACTCTACCCACACACTGGACTCTACGCTGGACTCTACCCACACACTGGACTCTACCCACACACTGGACTCTACCCACACACTGGACTCTACACTGGACTCTACCCACACACTGGACTCTACACTGGACTCTACTCACACACTGGACTCTAAACTGGACTCTACCCACACACTGGACTGTACCCACACTGTACTCTACCCACACACTGAACTCTACACTGGACTCTACCCACACACTGGACTCTACGCTGGACTCTACCCACACACTGGACTCTACGCTGGACTCTACCCACACACTGGACTCTACCCACACACTGGACTCTACCCACACTGGACTGTACCCACACTGGACTGTACCCACACACTGGACTGTACACACACTGGACTGTACCCACACACTGGACTGTACCCACACTGGACTCTACCCACACACTGTACTCTTCGCTGGACTCTACCCACACACTGGACTCTACGCTGGACTCTACCCACATACTGGACTCTACGCTGGACTCTACCCACACACTGGACTCTACACTGGACTCTACCCACATATTGGACTCTACCCACACTGGACTCTACCCACAGACTGGACTCTACACTGGACTCTACCCACACACTGGACTCTACACTGGACTCTACCCACACACTGGACTCTACACTGGACTCTACCCACACACTGGACTCTACGCTGGACTCTACCCACACACTGGACTCTACACTGGACTCTACCCACACACTGGACTCTACACTGGACTCTACCCACACACTGGACTCTACACTGGACTCTACCCACACACTGGACTCTACCCACACACTGGACTCTACCCACACACTGGACTCTACCCACACTGGACTGTACCCACACACTGGACTGTACCCACACACTGGACTCTACCCACACTGGACTCTACCCACACACTGGACTCTACACTGGACTCTACCCACACACTGGACTCTACGCTGGACTCTACCCACACACTGGACTCTACGCTGGACTCTACCCACACACTGGACTCTACACTGGACTCTACCCACACACTGGACTCTACACTGGACTCTACCCACACACTGGACTCTACACTGGACTCTACCCACACACTGGACTCTACACTGGACTCTACCCACACACTGGACTGTACCCACACTGGACTCTACCCACACACTGAACTCTACACTGGACTCTACCCACACACTGGACTCTACACTGGACTCTACCCACACACTGGACTCTACGCTGGACTCTACCCACACACTGGACTCTACCCACACACTGGACTCTACCCACACACTGGACTCTACACTGGACTCTACCCACACACTGGACTCTACACTGGACTCTACCCACACACTGGACTCTACACTGGACTCTACCCACACACTGGACTCTACCCACACACTGGACTCTACCCACACTGGACTGTACCCACACTGGACTGTACCCACACACTGGACTGTACCCACACTGGACTCTACCCACACACTGGACTCTACACTGGACTCTACCCACACACTGGACTCTACACTGGACTCTACCCACACACTGGACTCTACGCTGGACTCTACCCACACACTGGACTCTACACTGGACTCTACCCACACACTGGACTCTACGCTGGACTCTACCCACACACTGGACTCTACACTGGACTCTACCCACACACTGGACTCTACACTGGACTCTACCCACACACTGGACTCTACACTGGACTCTACCCACACACTGGACTCTACCCACACACTGGACTCTACCCACACTGGACTGTACCCACACTGGACTGTACCCACACTGGACTGTACCCACACACTGGACTGTACCCACACTGGACTCTACCCACACACTGGACTCTACACTGGGCTCTACCCACACACTGGACTCTACACTGGACTCTACCCACACACTGGACTCTACACTGGACTCTACCCACACACTGGACTCTACACTGGACTCTACCCACACACTGGACTGTACCCACACTGGACTCTACCCACACACTGAACTCTACACTGGACTCTACCCACACACTGGACTCTCGCTGGACTCTACCCACACACTGGACTCACGCTGGACTCTACCCACACACTGGACTCTACCCACACACTGGACTCTACCCACACACTGGACTCTACCCACACTGGACTGTACCCACACTGGACTGTACCCACACACTGGACTGTACACACACTGGACTGTACCCACACACTGGACTGTACCCACACTGGACTCTACCCACACACTGTACTCTTCGCTGGACTCTACCCACACACTGGACTCCCACGCTGGACTCTACCCACATACTGGACTCCCACGCTGGACTCTACCCACACACTGGACTCTACACTGGACTCTACCCACACACTGGACTCTACACTGGACTCTACCCACACACTGGACTCTACACTGGACTCTACCCACACACTGGACTCTACGCTGGACTCTACCCACACACTGGACTCTACCCACACACTGGACTCTACCCACACACTGGACTCTACACTGGACTCTACCCACACACTGGACTCTACACTGGACTCTACCCACACACTGGACTCTACACTGGACTCTACCCACACACTGGACTCTACCCACACACTGGACTCTACCCACACTGGACTGTACCCACACTGGACTGTACCCACACACTGGACTGTACCCACACTGGACTCTACCCACACACTGGACTCTACACTGGACTCTACCCACACACTGGACTCTACACTGGACTCTACCCACACACTGGACTCTACGCTGGACTCTACCCACACACTGGACTCTACACTGGACTCTACCCACACACTGGACTCTCGCTGGACTCTACCCACACACTGGACTCTACACTGGACTCTACCCACACACTGGACTCTACACTGGACTCTACCCACACACTGGACTCTACACTGGACTCTACCCACACACTGGACTCTACCCACACACTGGACTCTACCCACACTGGACTGTACCCACACTGGA
Source organism: Brachymystax lenok tsinlingensis (assembly GCA_030435695.1). Classification (NCBI taxonomy): domain Eukaryota; kingdom Metazoa; phylum Chordata; class Actinopteri; order Salmoniformes; family Salmonidae; genus Brachymystax; species Brachymystax lenok. The sequence goes on along the minus strand of CM059818.1, from coordinate 55,880,978 downwards.
CTGTACCCACACTGGACTGTACCCACACACTGGACTGTACCCACACTGGACTCTACCCACACACTGGACTCTACACTGGGCTCTACCCACACACTGGACTCTACACTGGACTCTACCCACACACTGGACTCTACACTGGACTCTACCCACACACTGGACTCTACACTGGACTCTACCCACACACTGGACTGTACCCACACTGGACTCTACCCACACACTGAACTCTACACTGGACTCTACCCACACACTGGACTCTACGCTGGACTCTACCCACACACTGGACTCTACGCTGGACTCTACCCACACACTGGACTCTACCCACACACTGGACTCTACCCACACACTGGACTCTACCCACACTGGACTGTACCCACACTGGACTGTACCCACACACTGGACTGTACACACACTGGACTGTACCCACACACTGGACTGTACCCACACTGGACTCTACCCACACACTGTACTCTTCGCTGGACTCTACCCACACACTGGACTCTACGCTGGACTCTACCCACATACTGGACTCTACGCTGGACTCTACCCACACACTGGACTCTACACTGGACTCTACCCACATATTGGACTCTACCCACACTGGACTCTACCCACAGACTGGACTCTCACGCTGGACTCTACCCACACACTGGACTCTCACGCTGGACTCTACCCACACACTGGACTCTACACTGGACTCTACCCACACACTGGACTCTACACTGGACTCTACCCACACACTGGACTCTACACTGGACTCTACCCACACACTGGACTCTACACTGGACTCTACCCACACACTGGACTCTACACTGGACTCTACCCACACACTGGACTGTACCCACACTGGACTCTACCCACACACTGGACTCTACGCTGGACTCTACCCACACACTGGACTCTACGCTGGACTCTACCCACACACTGGACTCTACCCACACACTGGACTCTACCCACACACTGGACTCTACACTGGACTCTACCCACACACTGGACTCTACACTGGACTCTACCCACACACTGGACTCTACACTGGACTCTACCCACACACTGGACTCTACACTGGACTCTACCCACACACTGGACTCTACCCACACACTGGACTCTACCCACACTGGACTGTACCCACACTGGACTGTACCCACACACTGGACTGTACCCACACTGGACTCTACCCACACACTGGACTCTACACTGGACTCTACCCACACACTGGACTCTCACGCTGGACTCTACCCACACACTGGACTCTACACTGGACTCTACCCACACACTGGACTCTCGCTGGACTCTACCCACACACTGGACTCTACACTGGACTCTACCCACACACTGGACTCTACACTGGACTCTACCCACACACTGGACTCTACCCACACACTGGACTCTACGCTGGACTCTACCCACACACTGGACTCTACGCTGGACTCTACCCACACACTGGACTCTACACTGGACTCTACCCACACACTGGACTCTACACTGGACTCTACCCACACACTGGACTCTACACTGGACTCTACCCACACACTGGACTCTACACTGGACTCTACCCACACACTGGACTGTACCCACACTGGACTCTACCCACACACTGGACTCTACACTGGACTCTACCCACACACTGGACTCTACACTGGACTCTACCCACACACTGGACTCTACACTGGACTCTACCCACATATTGGACTCTACCCACACTGGACTCTACCCACACACTGGACTCTACACTGGACTCTACCCACACACTGGACTCTACCCACACACTGGACTAAACTGGACTCTACCCACACACTGGACTCTACACGGGACTCTACCCACACACTGGACTCTACCCACACACTGGACTCTACGCTGGACTCTACCCACACACTGGACTCTACACTGGACTCTACCCACACACTGGACTCTACACTGGACTCTACCCACACACTGGACTCTACCCACACTGGACTGTACCCACACTGGACTCTACCCACACTGGACTGTACCCACACTGGACTGTACCCACACACTGGACTGTACCCACACTGGACTCTACCCACACACTGGACTCTACACTGGACTCTACCCACACACTGGACTCTACACTGGACTCTACCCACACACTGGACTCTACGCTGGACTCTACCCACACACTGGACTCTACGCTGGACTCTACCCACACACTTGACTCTCACGCTGGACTCTACCCACACACTGGACTCTCGCTGGACTCTACCCACACACTGGACTCTACGCTGGACTCTACCCACACACTGGACTCTACACTGGACTCTACCCACACACTGGACTCTACACTGGACTCTACCCCCACACTGGACTCTACACTGGACTCTACCCACACACTGGACTGTACCCACACTGGACTCTACCCACACACTGAACTCTACACTGGACTCTACCCACACACTGGACTCTACGCTGGACTCTACCCACACACTGGACTCTACGCTGGACTCTACCCACACACTGGACTCTACCCACACACTGGACTCTACACTGGACTCTACCCACACACTGGACTCTACACTGGACTCTACCCACATATTGGACTCTACACACACTGGACTCTACACTGGACTCTACCCACACACTGGACTCTACCCACACACTGGACTAAACTGGACTCTACCCACACACTGGACTCTACACTGGACTCTACCCACACACTGGACTCTACACTGGACTCTACCCACATATTGGACTCTACCCACACTGGACTCTACCCACACACTGGACTCTACCCACACACTGGACTCTACCCACACACTGGACTCTACCCACACGCTCTACTCTACCCACACGCTGGACTCTACCCACACACTGAACTGTACCCACACACTGGACTCTACCCACACACTGGACTCTACCCACACTGGACTCTACCCACGCTGGACTCTACCCACACGCTAGACTCTACCCACACTGGACTGTACCCACACTGGACTGTACCCACACGCTGGACTGTACCCACACGCTGGACTGTACCCACACGCTGGACTCTACCACACACTTGACTCTACCACACACTTGACTCTACCAACACACTGGACTCTACCCACACTGGACTCTACCCACACGCTGGACTCCTTTTCCATCTGTTGATACAGATGAAATTATGGCGCCGGAGGGGATGACTCCCGGGTTACGGGCTCCTAAACAATTGTGCTTTTTTGTGTGTTTTTTCGCATTGTTAGTAAGTCATTTTGTACATAATGTTGATGCTACCGTCTCTTATGACCGAAAAGAGCTACTGGATATCAGAACAGAGATTACTCACCTCAAACTGGACGAAGATTTTTCTTTAATGAGTCTGACAGGAAGGATATAATGCTGCACCCAGACAAGGCCCAAATCCCCGTCATTTACATGAAGAAAAGTAGGAGATAGAGGGGGCGCAGATCAAGGGTGCCTTGTGAGAATTCGTTGGCGAGTGGGTAACCCGCCTCTACCATCCGTTCTATTGGCCAACGTGAAATCACTGGAGAATAAACTGGATGAGCTCTGCTCTAGACTATCCTACCAAAGGGACATTAAAAACTGTAATATCTTATGTGAACGGATAATATACAGTTGGCTGGGTTTTCCGTGCATCGGCAGGACAGAGAAGCTACGTCCGGTAAGACGAGGGGTGGGGGTGTGTGTCTATTTGTCAATAACAGCTGGTGCACGATGTCTAATATTAAGGTAGGTTGAGGTATTGCTCGCCTGAAGTTGAGTACCTCTTGATGAGCTGTAGACCACACTATCTACGAAGAGAGTTTTCATCTACAAGTAAAAACTAAAGCAGGAAGTACCAGTGACTCACTCAATACGGAAGTGGTCAAATGTCGTAGATGTTGCGCTACAGGACTGTTTTGCAGCACAGACTGGAATATGTTCCGGGATTCATCCAATGGCGTTGAGGAATACACCACCACAGTCAGCGGCTACATCAATAAGTGCATCGACGACGTCGTCCCCACAGTGATAGTACGTACATATCCCAACCAGAAGCCATGGATTACAGGCAACATCCGCATCGAGCTAAAGGCTAGAGCTGCCGCTTTCAAGGAGCGGGACACTAATCCAGACACTTATAAGAAATCCCGCAAGCCCTCAGATAAACTGACAAACCCTGTTCAATACCTGACTAAGATTGAATCCTACTACACCGGCTCTGACGCTCGTCGGATATGGCAGGGCTTGAAAACTATTACGGACTACAAAGGGGAAACCCAGCCACGAGCTGCCCAGTGACGCGACCCTACCAGAGGAGCTAAATGGATTTCATGCTTGCTTCGAAAAAAGGAGCTGATCGTGGACTACAGGAAAAGGAGGGCCGAATACGCCCCCATTCACATCGACAGGACAGTAGTGGAGCGGGTCGAGAGTTTTAAGTTCCTTGGTGTCCACATCACCAACGAACTATCATGGTCCAAACATACCAAGAGGGCACAACAACGCCTTTTTCCCTTCAGGAGACTGAAAATATTTGGCATGGGTCCCCAGATCCTCAAAGTTATTCAGCTGCACCAGCGAGAGTATCCTGACCGGTTGCATCACCGCCTGGTATGGCAACTGCTTGTCATTCGACCTTAAGGCGCTACAGAGTGTAGTGCGTACAGCCCAGTGCATCACTGGGGCCAAGCTACCTGCCATCCAGGACCCTTATACCAGGCGGTGTCAGAGGCCAAAAAAATCTCAGACTCCAGTCACCTAAGTCATGTTCTCTCTGCTACCGCATGGCAAGCGGTACCGGAGCTCCAAGTCTAGGTCCAATAGGGTTCTTAATAGCTTCTACCCCCAAGCCATAAGACTGCTGAACAATTAATCAACTGGCCACCCAGACTATTACATTGACCCCCCCGCTTTGTTTTACACTGCTGCTACTGTCTGTTTATTATCTATACATAGTCACTTTACCCCTACCTACATGTACACTGCTGCTACTGTCTGTTTATTATCTATACATAGTCACTTTACCCCTACCTACATGTACACTGCTGCTACTGTCTGTTTATTATCTATACATAGTCACTTCACCCCTACCTACATGTACACTGCTGCTACTGTCTTTTTATTATCTATACATAGTCACTTTACCCCTACCTACATGTACACTGCTGCTACTGTCTGTTTATTATCTATACATAGTCACTTTACCCTACCTACATGTACACTGCTGCTACTGTCTGTTTATTATCTATACATAGTCACTTCACCCCTACCTACATGTATACTGCTGCTACTCTCTGTTTATTATCTATACATAGTCACTTCACCCCTACCTACATGTACACTGCTGCTACTGTCTGTTTATTATCTATACATAGTCACTTCACCCCTACCTACATGTACACTGCTGCTACTGTCTGTTTATTATCTATACATAGTCACTTCACCCCTACCTACATGTACACTGCTGCTACTGTCTGTTTATTATCTATACATAGTCACTTTACCCCTACCTACATGTACACTGCTGCTACTGTCTGTTTATTATCTATACATAGTCACTTTACCCTACCTACATGTACACTGCTGCTACTGTCTGTTTATTATCTATACATAGTCACTTCACCCTACCTACATGTACACTGCTGCTACTGTCTGTTTATTATCTATACATAGTCACTTCACCCCTACCTACATGTACACTGCTGCTACTGTCTGTTTATTATCTATACATAGTCACTTCACCCCTACCTACATGTACACTGCTGCTACTGTCTGTTTATTATCTATACATAGTCACTTTACCCCTACCTACATGTACACTGCTGCTACTGTCTGTTTATTATCTATACATAGTCACTTTACCCCTACCTACATGTACACTGCTGCTACTGTCTGTTTATTATCTATACATAGTCACTTTACCCCTACCTACATGTACACTGCTGCTACTGTCTGTTTATTATCTATACATAGTCACTTTACCCCTACCTACATGTACACTGCTGCTACTGTCTGTTTATTATCTATACATAGTCACTTCACCCCTACCTACATGTACACTGCTGCTACTGTCTGTTTATTATCTATACATAGTCACTTTACCCCTACCTACATGTACACTGCTGCTACTGTCTGTTTATTATCTATACATAGTCACTTTACCCCTACCTACATGTACACTGCTGCTACTGTCTGTTTATTATCTATACATAGTCACTTTACCCCTACCTACATGTACACTGCTGCTACTGTCTGTTTATTATCTATACATAGTCACTTCACCCCTACCTACATGTACACTGCTGCTACTGGCTGTTTATTATCTATACATAGTCACTTTACCCCTACCTACATGTACACTGCTGCTACTGTCTGTTTATTATCTATACATAGTCACTTCACCCCTACCTACATGTACACTGCTGCTACTGTCTGTTTATTATCTATACATAGTCACTTCACCCCTACCTACATGTACACTGCTGCTACTGTCTGTTTATTATCTATACATAGTCACTTCACCCCTACCTACATGTACACTGCTGCTACTGTCTGTTTATTATCTATACATAGTCACTTCACCCCTACCTACATGTACACTGCTGCTACTGTCTGTTTATTATCTGTACATAGTCACTTCACCCCTACCTACATGTACACTGCTGCTACTGGCTGTTTATTATCTATACATAGTCACTTTACCCCTACCTACATGTACACTGCTGCTACTGGCTGTTTATTATCTATATATTATTTTATTATCTGTTTATTATCTGTTTATTATCTATATTATCTATACCCTACCTACATGTACACTGCTGCTACTGTCTGTTTATTATCTATACATAGTCACTTCACCCCTACCTACATGTACACTGCTGCTACTGTCTGTTTATTATCTATACATAGTCACTTTACCCCTACCTACATGTACACTGCTGCTACTGTCTGTTTATTATCTATACATAGTCACTTTACCCCTACCTACATGTACACTGCTGCTACTGTCTGTTTATTATCTATACATAGTCACTTCACCCCTACCTACATGTACACTGCTGCTACTGTCTGTTTATTATCTATACATAGTCACTTCACCCTACCTACATGTACACTGCTGCTACTGTCTGTTTATTATCTATACATAGTCACTTCACCCCTACCTACATGTACACTGCTGCTACTGTCTGTTTATTATCTATACATAGTCACTTCACCCCTACCTACATGTACACTGCTGCTACTGTCTGTTTATTATCTATACATAGTCACTTCACCCCTACCTACATGTACACTGCTGCTACTGTCTGTTTATTATCTATACATAGTCACTTTATCCCTACCTACATGTACACTGCTGCTACTGTCTGTTTATTATCTATACATAGTCACTTCACCCCTACCTACATGTACACTGCTGCTACTGGCTGTTTATTATCTATACATAGTCACTTCACCCTACCTACATGTACACTGCTGCTACTGGCTGTTTATTATCTATACATAGTCACTTCACCCCTACCTACATGTACACTGCTGCTACTGGCTGTTTATTATCTATACATAGTCACTTCACCCCTACCTACATGTACACTGCTGCTACTGGCTGTTTATTATCTATACATAGTCACTTCACCCCTACCTACATGTACACTGCTGCTACTGTCTGTTTATTATCTATACATAGTCACTTCACCCCTACCTACATGTACACTGCTGCTACTGTCTGTTTATTATCTATACATAGTCACTTCACCCCTACCTACATGTACACTGCTGCTACTGTCTGTTTATTATCTATACATAGTCACTTTACCCCTACCTACATGTACACTGCTGCTACTGTCTGTTTATTATCTATACATAGTCACTTTACCCCTACCTACATGTACACTGCTGCTACTGTCTGTTTATTATCTATACATAGTCACTTTACCCCTACCTACATGTACACTGCTGCTACTGTCTGTTTATTATCTATACATAGTCACTTCACCCCTACCTACATGTACACTGCTGCTACTGTCTGTTTATTATCTATACATAGTCACTTCACCCCTACCTACATGTACACTGCTGCTACTCTCTGTTTATTATCTATACATAGTCACTTTACCCCTACCTACATGTACACTGCTGCTACTGTCTGTTTATTATCTATACATAGTCACTTTACCCCTACCTACATGTACACTGCTGCTACTGTCTGTTTATTATCTATACATAGTCACTTTACCCCTACCTACATGTACACTGCTGCTACTGTCTGTTTATTATCTATACATAGTCACTTCACCCTACCTACATGTACACTGCTGCTACTGTCTGTTTATTATCTATACATAGTCACTTCACCCCTACCTACATGTACACTGCTGCTACTGTCTGTTTATTATCTATACATAGTCACTTCACCCCTACCTACATGTACACTGCTGCTACTGTCTGTTTATTATCTATACATAGTCACTTTACCCTACCTACATGTACACTGCTGCTACTGTCTGTTTATTATCTATACATAGTCACTTTACCCCTACCTACATGTACACTGCTGCTACTGTCTGTTTATTATCTATACATAGTCACTTTACCCCTACCTACATGTACACTGCTGCTACTGTCTGTTTATTATCTATACATAGTCACTTTACCCCTACCTACATGTACACTGCTGCTACTGTCTGTTTATTATCTATACATAGTCACTTCACCCCTACCTACATGTACACTGCTGCTACTGTCTGTTTATTATCTATACATAGTCACTTTACCCCTACCTACATGTACACTGCTGCTACTGTCTGTTTATTATCTATACATAGTCACTTTACCCCTACCTACATGTACACTGCTGCTACTGTCTGTTTATTATCTATACATAGTCACTTTACCCCTACCTACATGTACACTGCTGCTACTGTCTGTTTATTATCTATACATAGTCACTTCACCCCTACCTACATGTACACTGCTGCTACTGTCTGTTTATTATCTATACATAGTCACTTTACCCCTACCTACATGTACACTGCTGCTACTGTCTGTTTATTATCTATACATAGTCACTTCACCCCTACCTACATGTACACTGCTGCTACTGTCTGTTTATTATCTATACATAGTCACTTACCCTACCTACATGTACACTGCTGCTACTGTCTGTTTATTATCTATACATAGTCACTTCACCCCTACCTACATGTACACTGCTGCTACTGTCTGTTTATTATCTATACATAGTCACTTCACCCCTACCTACATGTACACTGCTGCTACTGTCTGTTTATTATCTGTACATAGTCACTTCACCCCTACCTACATGTACACTGCTGCTACTGGCTGTTTATTATCTATACATAGTCACTTTACCCCTACCTACATGTACACTGCTGCTACTGGCTGTTTATTATCTATATATTATTTTATTATCTGTTTATTATCTGTTTATTATCTATATTATCTATACCCCTACCTACATGTACACTGCTGCTACTGTCTGTTTATTATCTATACATAGTCACTTCACCCCTACCTACATGTACACTGCTGCTACTGTCTGTTTATTATCTATACATAGTCACTTTACCCTACCTACATGTACACTGCTGCTACTGTCTGTTTATTATCTATACATAGTCACTTTACCCCTACCTACATGTACACTGCTGCTACTGTCTGTTTATTATCTATACATAGTCACTTCACCCCTACCTACATGTACACTGCTGCTACTGTCTGTTTATTATCTATACATAGTCACTTCACCCCTACCTACATGTACACTGCTGCTACTGTCTGTTTATTATCTATACATAGTCACTTCACCCCTACCTACATGTACACTGCTGCTACTGTCTGTTTATTATCTATACATAGTCACTTCACCCCTACCTACATGTACACTGCTGCTACTGTCTGTTTATTATCTATACATAGTCACTTCACCCCTACCTACATGTACACTGCTGCTACTGTCTGTTTATTATCTATACATAGTCACTTTATCCCTACCTACATGTACACTGCTGCTACTGTCTGTTTATTATCTATACATAGTCACTTCACCCCTACCTACATGTACACTGCTGCTACTGTCTGTTTATTATCTATACATAGTCACTTCACCCCTACCTACATGTACACTGCTGCTACTGGCTGTTTATTATCTATACATAGTCACTTCACCCCTACCTACATGTACACTGCTGCTACTGGCTGTTTATTATCTATACATAGTCACTTCACCCCTACCTACATGTACACTGCTGCTACTGGCTGTTTATTATCTATACATAGTCACTTCACCCTACCTACATGTACACTGCTGCTACTGGCTGTTTATTATCTATACATAGTCACTTCACCCCTACCTACATGTACACTGCTGCTACTGTCTGTTTATTATCTATACATAGTCACTTCACCCCTACCTACATGTACACTGCTGCTACTGGCTGTTTATTATCTGTACATAGTCACTTCACCCCTACCTACATGTACACTGCTGCTACTGTCTGTTTATTATCTATACATAGTCACTTTACCCCTACCTACATGTACACTGCTGCTACTGTCTGTTTATTATCTATACATAGTCACTTTACCCCTACCTACATGTACACTGCTGCTACTGTCTGTTTATTATCTATACATAGTCACTTTACCCCTACCTACATGTACACTGCTGCTACTGTCTGTTTATTATCTATACATAGTCACTTCACCCCTACCTACATGTACACTGCTGCAACTCTCTGTTTATTATCTATACATAGTCACTTCACCCCTACCTACATGTACACTGCTGCTACTCTCAGTTTATTATCTATACATAGTCACTTTACCCCTACCTACATGTACACTGCTGCTACTGTCTGTTTATTATCTATACATAGTCACTTTACCCCTACCTACATGTACACTGCTGCAACTCTCTGTTTATTATCTATACATAGTCACTTCACCCCTACCTACATGTACACTGCTGCTACTGTCTGTTTATTATCTATACATAGTCACTTTACCCCTACCTACATGTACACTGCTGCTACTGTCTGTTTATTATCTATACATAGTCACTTCACCCCTACCTACATGTACACTGCTGCTACTGTCTGTTTATTATCTATACATAGTCACTTTACCCCTACCTACATGTACACTGCTGCTACTGTCTGTTTATTATCTGTACATAGTCACTTCACCCCTACCTACATGTACACTGCTGCTACTGTCTGTTTATTATCTATACATAGTCACTTCACCCCTACCTACATGTACACTGCTGCTACTGTCTGTTTATTATCTATACATAGTCACTTCACCCCTACCTACATGTACACTGCTGCTACTGTCTGTTTATTATCTATACATAGTCACTTCACCCCTACCTACATGTACACTGCTGCTACTGTCTGTTTATTATCTGTACATAGTCACTTCACCCCTACCTACATGTACACTGCTGCTACTGTCTGTTTATTATCTATACATAGTCACTTCACCCCTACCTACATGTACACTGCTGCTACTGTCTGTTTATTATCTATACATAGTCACTTCACCCCTACCTACATGTACACTGCTGCTACTGTCTGTTTATTATCTATACATAGTCACTTTACCCCTACCTACATGTACACTGCTGCTACTGTCTGTTTATTATCTATACATAGTCACTTCACCCCTACCTACATGTACACTGCTGCTACTGTCTGTTTATTATCTATACATAGTCACTTTACCCCTACCTACATGTACACTGCTGCTACTGTCTGTTTATTATCTATACATAGTCACTTTACCCCTACCTACATGTACACTGCTGCTACTGTCTGTTTATTATCTATACATAGTCACTTCACCCCTACCTACATGTACACTGCTGCTACTGTCTGTTTATTATCTATACATAGTCACTTCACCCCTACCTACATGTACACTGCTGCTACTGTCTGTTTATTATCTATACATAGTCACTTCACCCCTACCTACATGTACACTGCTGCTACTGTCTGTTTATTATCTGTACATAGTCACTTCACCCCTACCTACATGTACACTGCTGCTACTGTCTGTTTATTATCTATACATAGTCACTTTACCCCTACCTACATGTACACTGCTGCTACTGTCTGTTTATTATCTATACATAGTCACTTTACCCCTACCTACATGTACACTGCTGCTACTGTCTGTTTATTATCTATACATAGTCACTTTACCCCTACCTACATGTACACTGCTGCTACTGTCTGTTTATTATCTATACATAGTCACTTTACCCCTACCTACATGTACACTGCTGCTACTGTCTGTTTATTATCTATACATAGTCACTTCACCCTACCTACATGTACACTGCTGCAACTCTCTGTTTATTATCTATACATAGTCACTTCACCCCTACCTACATGTACACTGCTGCTACTGTCTGTTTATTATCTATACATAGTCACTTTACCCCTACCTACATGTACACTGCTGCTACTGTCTGTTTATTATCTATACATAGTCACTTCACCCCTACCTACATGTACACTGCTGCAACTCTCTGTTTATTATCTATACATAGTCACTTCACCCCTACCTACATGTACACTGCTGCTACTGTCTGTTTATTATCTATACATAGTCACTTTACCCCTACCTACATGTACACTGCTGCTACTGTCTGTTTATTATCTATACATAGTCACTTCACCCCTACCTACATGTACACTGCTGCTACTGTCTGTTTATTATCTGTACATAGTCACTTTACCCCTACCTACATGTACACTGCTGCTACTGTCTGTTTATTATCTGTACATAGTCACTTCACCCCTACCTACATGTACACTGCTGCTACTGTCTGTTTATTATCTATACATAGTCACTTCACCCCTACCTACATGTACACTGCTGCTACTGTCTGTTTATTATCTATACATAGTCACTTCACCCCTACCTACATGTACACTGCTGCTACTGTCTGTTTATTATCTATACATAGTCACTTCACCCCTACCTACATGTACACTGCTGCTACTGTCTGTTTATTATCTGTACATAGTCACTTTACCCCTACCTACATGTACACTGCTGCTACTGTCTGTTTATTATCTATACATAGTCACTTTACCCCTACCTACATGTACACTGCTGCTACTGTCTGTTTATTATCTATACATAGTCACTTCACCCCTACCTACATGTACACTGCTGCTACTGTCTGTTTATTATCTATACATAGTCACTTCACCCCTACCTACATGTACACTGCTGCTACTGTCTGTTTATTATCTATACATAGTCACTTCACCCCTACCTACATGTACACTGCTGCTACTGTCTGTTTATTATCTGTACATAGTCACTTCACCCCTACCTACATGTACACTGCTGCTACTGTCTGTTTATTATCTATACATAGTCACTTTACCCTACCTACATGTACACTGCTGCTACTGTCTGTTTATTATCTATACATAGTCACTTTACCCCTACCTACATGTACACTGCTGCTACTGTCTGTTTATTATCTATACATAGTCACTTTACCCCTACCTACATGTACACTGCTGCTACTGTCTGTTTATTATCTATACATAGTCACTTTACCCCTACCTACATGTACACTGCTGCTACTGTCTGTTTATTATCTATACATAGTCACTTCACCCCTACCTACATGTACACTGCTGCAACTCTCTGTTTATTATCTATACATAGTCACTTCACCCCTACCTACATGTACACTGCTGCTACTGTCTGTTTATTATCTATACATAGTCACTTTACCCCTACCTACATGTACACTGCTGCTACTGTCTGTTTATTATCTATACATAGTCACTTCACCCCTACCTACATGTACACTGCTGCAACTCTCTGTTTATTATCTATACATAGTCACTTCACCCCTACCTACATGTACACTGCTGCTACTGTCTGTTTATTATCTATACATAGTCACTTTACCCTACCTACATGTACACTGCTGCTACTGTCTGTTTATTATCTATACATAGTCACTTCACCCCTACCTACATGTACACTGCTGCTACTGTCTGTTTATTATCTATACATAGTCACTTCACCCCTACCTACATGTACACTGCTGCTACTGTCTGTTTATTATCTATACATAGTCACTTCACCCCTACCTACATGTACACTGCTGCTACTGTCTGTTTATTATCTATACATAGTCACTTCACCCCTACCTACATGTACACTGCTGCTACTGTCTGTTTATTATCTGTACATAGTCACTTCACCCCTACCTACATGTACACTGCTGCTACTGGCTGTTTATTATCTATACATAGTCACTTTACCCCTACCTACATGTACACTGCTGCTACTGGCTGTTTATTATCTATACATAGTCACTTCACCCCTACCTACATGTACACTGCTGCTACTGTCTGTTTATTATCTATACATAGTCACTTTACCCCTACCTACATGTACACTGCTGCTACTGTCTGTTTATTATCTATACATAGTCACTTCACCCCTACCTACATGTACACTGCTGCTACTGTCTGTTTATTATCTATACATAGTCACTTTACCCCTACCTACATGTACACTGCTGCTACTGTCTGTTTATTATCTATACATAGTCACTTTACCCCTACCTACATGTACACTGCTGCTACTGTCTGTTTATTATCTATACATAGTCACTTCACCCTACCTACATGTACACTGCTGCTACTGTCTGTTTATTATCTATACATAGTCACTTCACCCCTACCTACATGTACACTGCTGCTACTGTCTGTTTATTATCTATACATAGTCACTTCACCCCTACCTACATGTACACTGCTGCTACTGTCTGTTTATTATCTATACATAGTCACTTCACCCCTACCTACATGTACACTGCTGCTACTGTCTGTTTATTATCTATACATAGTCACTTCACCCCTACCTACATGTACACTGCTGCTACTGTCTGTTTATTATCTATACATAGTCACTTTATCCCTACCTACATGTACACTGCTGCTACTGTCTGTTTATTATCTATACATAGTCACTTCACCCCTACCTACATGTACACTGCTGCTACTGGCTGTTTATTATCTATACATAGTCACTTCACCCCTACCTACATGTACACTGCTGCTACTGGCTGTTTATTATCTATACATAGTCACTTCACCCCTACCTACATGTACACTGCTGCTACTGGCTGTTTATTATCTATACATAGTCACTTCACCCCTACCTACATGTACACTGCTGCTACTGGCTGTTTATTATCTATACATAGTCACTTCACCCCTACCTACATGTACACTGCTGCTACTGGCTGTTTATTATCTATACATAGTCACTTCACCCCTACCTACATGTACACTGCTGCTACTGTCTGTTTATTATCTATACATAGTCACTTCACCCCTACCTACATGTACACTGCTGCTACTGGCTGTTTATTATCTGTACATAGTCACTTCACCCCTACCTACATGTACACTGCTGCTACTGTCTGTTTATTATCTATACATAGTCACTTTACCCCTACCTACATGTACACTGCTGCTACTGTCTGTTTATTATCTATACATAGTCACTTTACCCCCTACCTACATGTACACTGCTGCTACTGTCTGTTTATTATCTATACATAGTCACTTTACCCCTACCTACATGTACACTGCTGCTACTGTCTGTTTATTATCTATACATAGTCACTTCACCCCTACCTACATGTACACTGCTGCAACTCTCTGTTTATTATCTATACATAGTCACTTCACCCTACCTACATGTACACTGCTGCTACTCTCAGTTTATTATCTATACATAGTCACTTTACCCCTACCTACATGTACACTGCTGCTACTGTCTGTTTATTATCTATACATAGTCACTTTACCCTACCTACATGTACACTGCTGCAACTCTCTGTTTATTATCTATACATAGTCACTTCACCCCTACCTACATGTACACTGCTGCTACTGTCTGTTTATTATCTATACATAGTCACTTTACCCCTACCTACATGTACACTGCTGCTACTGTCTGTTTATTATCTATACATAGTCACTTCACCCCTACCTACATGTACACTGCTGCTACTGTCTGTTTATTATCTATACATAGTCACTTTACCCCTACCTACATGTACACTGCTGCTACTGTCTGTTTATTATCTGTACATAGTCACTTCACCCCTACCTACATGTACACTGCTGCTACTGTCTGTTTATTATCTATACATAGTCACTTCACCCCTACCTACATGTACACTGCTGCTACTGTCTGTTTATTATCTATACATAGTCACTTCACCCCTACCTACATGTACACTGCTGCTACTGTCTGTTTATTATCTATACATAGTCACTTCACCCCTACCTACATGTACACTGCTGCTACTGTCTGTTTATTATCTGTACATAGTCACTTCACCCCTACCTACATGTACACTGCTGCTACTGTCTGTTTATTATCTATACATAGTCACTTCACCCCTACCTACATGTACACTGCTGCTACTGTCTGTTTATTATCTATACATAGTCACTTCACCCCTACCTACATGTACACTGCTGCTACTGTCTGTTTATTATCTATACATAGTCACTTTACCCCTACCTACATGTACACTGCTGCTACTGTCTGTTTATTATCTATACATAGTCACTTCACCCCTACCTACATGTACACTGCTGCTACTGTCTGTTTATTATCTATACATAGTCACTTTACCCCTACCTACATGTACACTGCTGCTACTGTCTGTTTATTATCTATACATAGTCACTTTACCCTACCTACATGTACACTGCTGCTACTGTCTGTTTATTATCTATACATAGTCACTTCACCCCTACCTACATGTACACTGCTGCTACTGTCTGTTTATTATCTATACATAGTCACTTCACCCCTACCTACATGTACACTGCTGCTACTGTCTGTTTATTATCTATACATAGTCACTTCACCCCTACCTACATGTACACTGCTGCTACTGTCTGTTTATTATCTGTACATAGTCACTTCACCCCTACCTACATGTACACTGCTGCTACTGTCTGTTTATTATCTATACATAGTCACTTTACCCTACCTACATGTACACTGCTGCTACTGTCTGTTTATTATCTATACATAGTCACTTTACCCCTACCTACATGTACACTGCTGCTACTGTCTGTTTATTATCTATACATAGTCACTTTACCCCTACCTACATGTACACTGCTGCTACTGTCTGTTTATTATCTATACATAGTCACTTTACCCTACCTACATGTACACTGCTGCTACTGTCTGTTTATTATCTATACATAGTCACTTCACCCCTACCTACATGTACACTGCTGCAACTCTCTGTTTATTATCTATACATAGTCACTTCACCCCTACCTACATGTACACTGCTGCTACTGTCTGTTTATTATCTATACATAGTCACTTTACCCTACCTACATGTACACTGCTGCTACTGTCTGTTTATTATCTATACATAGTCACTTCACCCCTACCTACATGTACACTGCTGCAACTCTCTGTTTATTATCTATACATAGTCACTTCACCCCTACCTACATGTACACTGCTGCTACTGTCTGTTTATTATCTATACATAGTCACTTTACCCCTACCTACATGTACACTGCTGCTACTGTCTGTTTATTATCTATACATAGTCACTTCACCCCTACCTACATGTACACTGCTGCTACTGTCTGTTTATTATCTGTACATAGTCACTTTACCCCTACCTACATGTACACTGCTGCTACTGTCTGTTTATTATCTGTACATAGTCACTTCACCCCTACCTACATGTACACTGCTGCTACTGTCTGTTTATTATCTATACATAGTCACTTCACCCCTACCTACATGTACACTGCTGCTACTGTCTGTTTATTATCTATACATAGTCACTTCACCCCTACCTACATGTACACTGCTGCTACTGTCTGTTTATTATCTATACATAGTCACTTCACCCCTACCTACATGTACACTGCTGCTACTGTCTGTTTATTATCTGTACATAGTCACTTTACCCCTACCTACATGTACACTGCTGCTACTGTCTGTTTATTATCTATACATAGTCACTTTACCCCTACCTACATGTACACTGCTGCTACTGTCTGTTTATTATCTATACATAGTCACTTCACCCCTACCTACATGTACACTGCTGCTACTGTCTGTTTATTATCTATACATAGTCACTTCACCCTACCTACATGTACACTGCTGCTACTGTCTGTTTATTATCTATACATAGTCACTTCACCCCTACCTACATGTACACTGCTGCTACTGTCTGTTTATTATCTGTACATAGTCACTTCACCCCTACCTACATGTACACTGCTGCTACTGTCTGTTTATTATCTATACATAGTCACTTTACCCCTACCTACATGTACACTGCTGCTACTGTCTGTTTATTATCTATACATAGTCACTTTACCCCTACCTACATGTACACTGCTGCTACTGTCTGTTTATTATCTATACATAGTCACTTTACCCCTACCTACATGTACACTGCTGCTACTGTCTGTTTATTATCTATACATAGTCACTTTACCCCTACCTACATGTACACTGCTGCTACTGTCTGTTTATTATCTATACATAGTCACTTCACCCCTACCTACATGTACACTGCTGCAACTCTCTGTTTATTATCTATACATAGTCACTTCACCCCTACCTACATGTACACTGCTGCTACTGTCTGTTTATTATCTATACATAGTCACTTTACCCCTACCTACATGTACACTGCTGCTACTGTCTGTTTATTATCTATACATAGTCACTTCACCCCTACCTACATGTACACTGCTGCAACTCTCTGTTTATTATCTATACATAGTCACTTCACCCCTACCTACATGTACACTGCTGCTACTGTCTGTTTATTATCTATACATAGTCACTTTACCCCTACCTACATGTACACTGCTGCTACTGTCTGTTTATTATCTATACATAGTCACTTCACCCCTACCTACATGTACACTGCTGCTACTGTCTGTTTATTATCTGTACATAGTCACTTTACCCTACCTACATGTACACTGCTGCTACTGTCTGTTTATTATCTGTACATAGTCACTTCACCCCTACCTACATGTACACTGCTGCTACTGTCTGTTTATTATCTATACATAGTCACTTCACCCCTACCTACATGTACACTGCTGCTACTGTCTGTTTATTATCTATACATAGTCACTTCACCCCTACCTACATGTACACTGCTGCTACTGTCTGTTTATTATCTATACATAGTCACTTCACCCCTACCTACATGTACACTGCTGCTACTGTCTGTTTATTATCTGTACATAGTCACTTCACCCCTACCTACATGTACACTGCTGCTACTGTCTGTTTATTATCTATACATAGTCACTTCACCCCTACCTACATGTACACTGCTGCTACTGTCTGTTTATTATCTATACATAGTCACTTCACCCCTACCTACATGTACACTGCTGCTACTGTCTGTTTATTATCTATACATAGTCACTTTACCCCTACCTACATGTACACTGCTGCTACTGTCTGTTTATTATCTATACATAGTCACTTCACCCCTACCTACATGTACACTGCTGCTACTGTCTGTTTATTATCTATACATAGTCACTTTACCCCTACCTACATGTACACTGCTGCTACTGGCTGTTTATTATCTATACATAGTCACTTTACCCCTACCTACATGTACACTGCTGCTACTGTCTGTTTATTATCTATACATAGTCACTTCACCCCTACCTACATGTACACTGCTGCTACTGTCTGTTTATTATCTATACATAGTCACTTCACCCCTACCTACATGTACACTGCTGCTACTGTCTGTTTATTATCTATACATAGTCACTTTACCCCTACCTACATGTACACTGCTGCTACTGTCTGTTTATTATCTATACATAGTCACTTCACCCCTACCTACATGTACACTGCTGCTACTGCGCACACTGACTCGGTACCGGTACCGCCTGTATACAGACTCATTATTGTTATTTTATTGTGTTACTTTTCTTTTTTACTTTAGTTTATTTAGGAAATATTTTCTTAACTGCCTTGTTTGTTAAGGGCTTGCAAGTAAGCATTTCACTGTGAGGTCTACACCTGTTGTATTCAGCATTTCACTGTAAGGTCTCCACCTGTTGTATTCAGCATTTCACTGTAAGGTCTACACCTGTTGTATTCAGCATTTCACTGTAAGGTCTACACCTGTTGTATTCAGCATTTCACTGTAAGGTCTACACCAGTTGTATTCAGCATTTCACGGTAAGGTCTACACCAGTTGTATTCAGCATTTCACGGTAAGGTCTACACCAGTTGTATTCAGCATTTCACTGTAAGGTCTACACCAGTTGTATTCAGCATTTCACGGTAAGGTCTACACCAGTTGTATTCAGCATTTCACTGTAAGGTCTACACCTGTTGTATTCAGCATTTCACTGTGAGGTCTACACCTGTTGTATTCAGCATTTCACTGTAAGGTCTACACCTGTTGTATTCAGCATTTCACTGTGAGGTCTACACCTGTTGTATTCAGCATTTCACTGTAAGGTCTACACCAGTTGTATTCAGCATTTCACGGTAAGGTCTACACCAGTTGTATTCAGCATTTCACGGTAAGGTCTACACCAGTTGTATTCAGCATTTCACTGTAAGGTCTACACCAGTTGTATTCAGCATTTCACGGTAAGGTCTACACCAGTTGTATTCAGCATTTCACTGTAAGGTCTACACCTGTTGTATTCAGCATTTCACTGTAAGGTCTACACCTGTTGTATTCAGCATTTCACTGTGAGGTCTACACCTGTTGTATTCAGCATTTCACTGTAAGGTCTACACCTGTTGTATTCAGCATTTCACTATAAGGTCTACACCTGTTGTATTCAGCATTTCACTGTGAGGTCTACACCTGTTGTATTCAGCATTTCACTGTGAGGTCTACACCTGTTGTATTCAGCATTTCACTGTGAGGTCTACACCTGTTGTATTCAGCATTTCACTGTAAGGTCTACACCTGTTGTATTCAGCATTTCACTGTGAGGTCTACACCTGTTGTATTCAGCATTTCACTGTGAGGTCTACACCTGTTGTATTCAGCATTTCAATGTGAGGTCTACACCTGTTGTATTCAGCATTTCACTGTAAGGTCTACACCTGTTGTATTCAGCATTTCACTGTGAGGTCTACACCTGTTGTATTCAGCATTTCACTGTGAGGTCTACACCTGTTGTATTCAGCATTTCACTGTGAGGTCTACACCTGTTGTATTCAGCATTTCACTGTGAGGTCTACACCTGTTGTATTCAGCATTTCACTGTGAGGTCTACACCTGTTGTATTCAGCATTTCACTGTGAGGTCTACACCTGTTGTATTCAGCATTTCACTGTGAGGTCTACACCAGTTGTATTCAGCATTTCACTGTAAGGTCTACACCTGTTGTATTCAGCATTTCACTGTAAGGTCTACACCTGTTGTATTCAGCATTTCACTGTGAGGTCTACACCTGTTGTATTCAGCATTTCACGGTAAGGTCCACACCTGTTGTATTCAGCATTTCACTGTAAGGTCTACACCTGTTGTATTCAGCATTTCACTGTAAGGTCCACACCTGTTGTATTCAGCATTTCACTGTAAGGTCCACACCTGTTGTATTCAGCATTTCACTGTGAGGTCTACACCAGTTGTATTCAGCATTTCACGGTAAGGTCTACACCAGTTGTATTCAGCATTTCACTGTAAGGTCTACACCTGTTGTATTCAGCATTTCACTGTAAGGTCCACACCTGTTGTATTCAGCATTTCACTGTAAGGTCTACACCAGTTGTATTCAGCATTTCACTGTAAGTTCCACACCTGTTGTATTCAGCATTTCACTGTAAGGTCCACACCTGTTGTATTCAGCATTTCACTGTGAGGTCTACACCTGTTGTATTCAGCATTTCACTGTAAGGTCCACACCTGTTGTATTCAGCATTTCACTGTAAGGTCCACACCTGTTGTATTCAGCATTTCACTGTGAGGTCTACACCTGTTGTATTCAGCATTTCACTGTAAGGTCTACACCTGTTGTATTCAGCATTTCACTGTAAGGTCTACACCTGTTGTATTCAGCATTTCACTGTGAGGTCTACACCTGTTGTATTCAGCATTTCACTGTAAGGTCTACACCTGTTGTATTCAGCATTTCACTGTGAGGTCTACACCTGTTGTATTCAGCATTTCACTGTGAGGTCTACACCTGTTGTATTCAGCATTTCACTGTGAGGTCTACACCTGTTGTATTCAGCATTTCACTGTGAGGTCTACACCAGTTGTATTCAGCATTTCACTGTAAGGTCTACACCTGTTGTATTCAGCATTTCACTGTAAGGTCTACACCTGTTGTATTCAGCATTTCACGGTAAGGTCCACACCTGTTGTATTCAGCATTTCACTGTGAGGTCTACACCTGTTGTATTCAGCATTTCACGGTAAGGTCCACACCTGTTGTATTCAGCATTTCACTGTGAGGTCTACACCTGTTGTATTCAGCATTTCACTGTGAGGTCCACACCTGTTGTATTCAGCATTTCACTGTGAGGTCTACACCTGTTGTATTCAGCATTTCACTGTGAGGTCTACACCTGTTGTATTCAGCATTTCACTGTAAGGTCTACACCTGTTGTATTCAGCATTTCACTGTAAGGTCTACACCTGTTGTATTCAGCATTTCACTGTGAGGTCTACACCTGTTGTATTCAGCATTTCACTGTAAGGTCCACACCTGTTGTATTCAGCATTTCACTGTAAGGTCTACACCTGTTGTATTCAGCATTTCACTGTAAGGTCCACACCTGTTGTATTCAGCATTTCACTGTAAGGTCCACACCTGTTGTATTCAGCATTTCACTGTGAGGTCTACACCAGTTGTATTCAGCATTTCACGGTAAGGTCTACACCAGTTGTATTCAGCATTTCACTGTAAGGTCTACACCTGTTGTATTCAGCATTTCACTGTAAGGTCCACACCTGTTGTATTCAGCATTTCACTGTAAGGTCTACACCAGTTGTATTCAGCATTTCACTGTAAGTTCCACACCTGTTGTATTCAGCATTTCACTGTAAGGTCCACACCTGTTGTATTCAGCATTTCACTGTAAGGTCTACACCTGTTGTATTCAGCATTTCACTGTGAGGTCTACACCTGTTGTATTCAGCATTTCACTGTAAGGTCCACACCTGTTGTATTCAGCATTTCACTGTAAGGTCCACACCTGTTGTATTCAGCATTTCACTGTGAGGTCTACACCTGTTGTATTCAGCATTTCACTGTAAGGTCTACACCTGTTGTATTCAGCATTTCACTGTGAGGTCTACACCTGTTGTATACAGCGCATGTGACAAATAAAATCTGATTTGACATGAATCAAAGCCTTTACTTACGCTTAATTTTTAAGATGGTTGAAAAATGTATCTATGCCTTTATTTCCCAGTAAAGGTCCGCGGTCTAGCATCATAGCAATCTAGCATGCTGTCTAATCGAGGCACTGTATTACCCCACATGTCAACACCTGATTAAATGCTTGTTTTAACCACTTTAATTGCATTGCTTGCTGATCATCAGTTGTTCCAAGGTGAGATCTTCAAATGCTATTTATGTTTTAGGTAAGTAAAGGGAGTCTGTTGCTAGAAATCTGTTGATGTAAAACTATTCAAATTGCAATTAATTTGTAAGGTCTTATAATTGTCTTGTCATTAGTGGTTAAGGTCTACATTTCCTCTGTATAACTCAGTAGATTTAAATTGAGAATGTCCAACTCATTTCTACAATATAAGCCTAGTTTGTGCCATTTTAATTATTGGAGAAAAAATAAATGGCTATATAACTAGATGTGAGTTCATTGACTAGGTGGTGGTGGTTTATGTATGCAGGCAATCAGTCCTAGTGTGTCTTATCAAATCTATTATTTAGGAGGAAAAATCACATTAATTTCCCTCTGACATAGAGAGATGTATGACGTTGGCAGAAACAATTATTGTATGAATGACCTCTGCAGCTAGAAGTGGGGGCGTTGATCACTGAGACAGGATCACACATGACACCCTATTCCTTACTTTTAACTTCTTAACAGCCTCTAGCTCAAAACAGATCCACCACCAGGCAGCACACCTATATCTACCAGCTCTGAACAGCTGGACGGCTCTGGAGACGACTGACTGGAAGGCCGGAGAACTGCGTAGTTATTTCTGATTGGATAGAAAGACAACATGTCTTGTGGAGTAGTGGTAGGTGTGTTTTAACTAAAACAGCTAAATATTATTTCTTCTCATTGCAGAAATTCACTGAGTTTACAAAACAATAGGAACACTTTCCTAATATTGAGTTGTACCCCCCTTTTTCCAGTCAGAACTGCCTCAATTCGTGGGGCATGGACTCGAAAGCGTTTCACAGGGATGCTGGCCCATGTTGACTCCAATGATTCCCAAAGTTGTGTTATGTTTATGTTGGCTGAATATCAAGTTTAAGTTGGCTGGATGTCCTTTGGGTGGTGGACCATTCTTGATACACACAAGAAACTTTGAGCGTGAAAAACCCAGCAGCGCTGCAGTTGTTGACACACTTGAAATACATCCACAGGTACTCCTCCAATTGACTCAAATGATGTCAATTAGCCTATCAGAAGCTTCTAAAGCCATGCTATAATTTTCAGCAATTTTCCAAGCTGTTTAAAGGCACAGTCAACTTAGTGTATGTAAACTTCTGACCCACTGGAATTGTGATACAATGAATTATAAGTGAAATAATCTGTCTGTAAACATGCACAAAGTAGATGTCCTAACCGACTTGCCAAAACTATGGTTTGTTAACAAGAAATTGCATGTAAACTTCAACCGTGTATAGTGCTATATCTACTTCTATTGTTTTATTACCATTGTAATTATTTATTTCACTTAGTCCTGCATGTTTGAGATCAAAGACTAAGATTTTCACTGTACCCTGTAATCACCCCTGTAACCCAGTACATGGGACTATTAAACACTGTACCCTGTAATCACCCCTGTAACCCAGTACATGGGACTATTAAACACTGTACCCTGTAATCACCCCTGTAACCCAGTACATGGGACTATTAAACACTGTACCCTGTAATCACCCCTGTATTCCAGTACATCGGACTATTAAACACTGTACCCTGTAATCACCCCTGTAACCCAGTACATGGGACTATTAAACACTGTACCCTGTAATCACCCCTCTAACCCAGTACATGGGACTATTAAACACTGTACCCTGTAATCACCCCTGTAACCCAGTACATGGGACTATTAAACACTGTACCCTGTAATCACCCCTGTAACCCAGTACATGGGACTATTAAACACTGTACCCTGTAATCCCCCCTGTAACCCAGTACATGGGACTATTAAACACTGTACCCTGTAATCACCCCTGTAACCCAGTACATGGGACTATTAAACACTGTACCCTGTAATCACCCCTGTAACCCAGTACATGGGACTATTAAACACTGTACCCTGTAATCAACCCTGTAACCCAGTACATGGGATTATTAAACACTGTACCCTGTAATAAAACCTGTATTCCAGTACATGGGACTATTAAACACTGTACCCTGTAATCACCCCTGTATTCCGGTACATGGGACTATTAAACACTGTACCCTGTAATCACCCCTGTATTCCAGTACATGGGACTATTAAACACTGTACCCTGTAATCACCCCTGTGACCCAGTACATGGGACTATTAAACACTGTACCCTGTAATCACCCCTGTGACCCAGTACATGGGACTATTAAACACTGTACCCTGTAATCACCCCTGTAATCCAGTACATGGGACTATTAAACACTGTACCCTGTAATCACCCCTGTAACCCAGTACATGGGACTATTAAACACTGTACCCTGTAATCACCCCTGTAACCCAGTACATGGGACTATTAAACACTGTACCCTGTAATCACCCCTGTAACCCAGTACATGGGACTATTAAACACTGTACCCTGTAATCACCCCTGTAACCCAGTACATGGGACTATTAAACACTGTACCCTGTAATCACCCCTGTAACCCAGTACATGGGACTATTAAACACTGTACCCTGTAATCACCCCTGTAACCCAGTACATGGGACTATTAAACACTGTACCCTGTAATCACCCCTGTAACCCAGTACATGGGACTATTAAACACTGTACCCTGTAATAAAACCTGTATTCCAGTACATGGGACTATTAAACACTGTACCCTGTAATCACCCCTGTAACCCAGTACATGGGACTATTAAACACTGTACCCTGTAATCACCCCTGTAACCCAGTACATGGGATTATTAAACACTGTACCCTGTAATAAAACCTGTATTCCAGTACATGGGACTATTAAACACTGTACCCTGTAATCACCCCTGTATTCCGGTACATGGGACTATTAAACACTGTACCCTGTAATCACCCCTGTATTCCAGTACATGGGACTATTAAACACTGTACCCTGTAATCACCCCTGTGACCCAGTACATGGGACTATTAAACACTGTACCCTGTAATCACCCCTGCGACCCAGTACATGGGACTATTAAACACTGTACCCTGTAATCACCCCTGTAATCCAGTACATGGGACTATTAAACACTGTACCCTGTAATCACCCCTGTAACCCAGTACATGGGACTATTAAACACTGTACCCTGTAATCACCCCTGTAACCCAGTACATGGGACTATTAAACACTGTACCCTGTAATCACCCCTGTAACCCAGTACATGGGACTATTAAACACTGTACCCTGTAATCACACCTGCGACCCAGTACATGGGACTATTAAACACTGTACCCTGTAATCACCCCTGTAACCCAGTACATGGGACTATTAAACACTGTACCCTGTAATCACCCCTGTATTCCAGTACATCGGACTATTAAACACTGTACCCTGTAATCACCCCTGTAACCCAGTACATGGGACTATTAAACACTGTACCCTGTAATCACCCCTCTAACCCAGTACATGGGACTATTAAACACTGTACCCTGTAATCACCCCTGTATTCCAGTACATGGGACTATTAAACACTGTACCCTGTAATCACCCCTGTGACCCAGTACATGGGACTATTAAACACTGTACCCTGTAATCACCCCTGTGACCCAGTACATGGGACTATTAAACACTGTACCCTGTAATCACCCCTGTAATCCAGTACATGGGACTATTAAACACTGTACCCTGTAATCACCCCTGTAACCCAGTACATGGGACTATTAAACACTGTACCCTGTAATCACCCCTGTAACCCAGTACATGGGACTATTAAACACTGTACCCTGTAATCACCCCTGTAACCCAGTACATGGGACTATTAAACACTGTACCCTGTAATCACCCCTGTAACCCAGTACATGGGACTATTAAACACTGTACCCTGTAATCACCCCTGTAACCCAGTACATGGGACTATTAAACACTGTACCCTGTAATCACCCCTGTAACCCAGTACATGGGACTATTAAACACTGTACCCTGTAATCACCCCTGTAACCCAGTACATGGGACTATTAAACACTGTACCCTGTAATAAAACCTGTATTCCAGTACATGGGACTATTAAACACTGTACCCTGTAATCACCCTGTAACCCAGTACATGGGACTATTAAACACTGTACCCTGTAATCACCCCTGTAACCCAGTACATGGGATTATTAAACACTGTACCCTGTAATAAAACCTGTATTCCAGTACATGGGACTATTAAACACTGTACCCTGTAATCACCCCTGTATTCCGGTACATGGGACTATTAAACACTGTACCCTGTAATCACCCCTGTATTCCAGTACATGGGACTATTAAACACTGTACCCTGTAATCACCCCTGTGACCCAGTACATGGGACTATTAAACACTGTACCCTGTAATCACCCCTGCGACCCAGTACATGGGACTATTAAACACTGTACCCTGTAATCACCCCTGTAATCCAGTACATGGGACTATTAAACACTGTACCCTGTAATCACCCCTGTAACCCAGTACATGGGACTATTAAACACTGTACCCTGTAATCACCCCTGTAACCCAGTACATGGGACTATTAAACACTGTACCCTGTAATCACCCCTGTAACCCAGTACATGGGACTATTAAACACTGTACCCTGTAATCACACCTGCGACCCAGTACATGGGACTATTAAACACTGTACCCTGTAATCACCCCTGTAACCCAGTACATGGGACTATTAAACACTGTACCCTGTAATCACCCCTGTAACCCAGTATGTGGGACTATTAAACACTGTACCCTGAAATCACCCCTGTAACCCGGTACATGGGACTATTAAACACTGTGCCCTGTAATCACCCCTGTAACCCGGTACATGGGACTATTAAACACTGTACCCTGTAATCACCCCTGTAACCCAGTACATGGGACTATTAAACACTGTACCCTGTAATAAAACCTGTATTCCAGTACATCGGACTATTAAACACTGTACCCTGTAATCACCCCTGTATTCCAGTACATGGGACTATTAAACACTGTACCCTGTAATCACCCCTGTGACCCAGTACATGGGACTATTAAACACTGTACCCTGTAATCACCCCTGTAATCCAGTACATGGGACTATTAAACACTGTACCCTGTAATCACCCCTGTAACCCAGTACATGGGACTATTAAACACTGTACCCTGTAATCACCCCTGTAACCCAGTACATGGGACTATTAAACACTGTACCCTGTAATCACCCCTGTAACCCAGTACATGGGACTATTAAACACTGTACCCTGTAATCACCCCTGTAACCCAGTACATGGGACTATTAAACACTGTACCCTGTAATCACCCCTGTAACCCAGTACATGGGACTATTAAACACTGTACCCTGTAATCACCCCTGTAACCCAGTACATGGGACTATTAAACACTGTACCCTGTAATCACCCCTGTAACCCAGTACATGGGACTATTAAACACTGTACCCTGTAATCACCCCTGTAACCCAGTACATGGGACTATTAAACACTGTACCCTGTAATAAAACCTGTATTCCAGTACATCGGACTATTAAACACTGTACCCTGTAATCACCCCTGTATTCCAGTACATGGGACTATTAAACACTGTACCCTGTAATCACCCCTGTAACCCAGTACATGGGACTATTAAACACTGTACCCTGTAATCACCCCTGTAACCCAGTACATGGGACTATTAAACACTGTACCCTGTAATAAAACCTGTATTCCAGTACATGGGACTATTAAACACTGTACCCTGTAATCACCCCTGTATTCCGGTACATGGGACTATTAAACACTGTACCCTGTAATCACCCCTGTGACCCAGTACATGGGACTATTAAACACTGTACCCTGTAATCACCCCTGCGACCCAGTACATGGGACTATTAAACACTGTACCCTGTAATCACCCCTGTAATCCAGTACATGGGACTATTAAACACTGTACCCTGTAATCACCCCTGTAACCCAGTACATGGGACTATTAAACACTGTACCCTGTAATCACCCCTGTAACCCAGTACATGGGACTATTAAACACTGTACCCTGTAATCACCCCTGTAACCCAGTACATGGGACTATTAAACACTGTACCCTGTAATCACCCCTGCGACCCAGTACATGGGACTATTAAACACTGTACCCT
This sequence comes from Brachymystax lenok tsinlingensis, assembly GCA_030435695.1. Lineage (NCBI taxonomy): Eukaryota > Metazoa > Chordata > Actinopteri > Salmoniformes > Salmonidae > Brachymystax > Brachymystax lenok. The sequence continues at coordinate 55,851,314 of CM059818.1, read as the reverse complement.
GTAATCACCCCTGTAACCCAGTACATGGGACTATTAAACACTGTACCCTGTAATCACCCCTGTAACCCAGTATGTGGGACTATTAAACACTGTACCCTGAAATCACCCCTGTAACCCGGTACATGGGACTATTAAACACTGTGCCCTGTAATCACCCCTGTAACCCGGTACATGGGACTATTAAACACTGTACCCTGTAATCACCCCTGTAACCCAGTACATGGGACTATTAAACACTACCCTGTAATCACCCCTGTAACCCAGTACATGGGACTATTAAACACTACCCTGTAATTACCCCTGTAACCCAGTACATGGGACTATTAAACACTACCCTGTAATCACCCCTGTAACCCAGTACATGGGACTATTAAACACTACCCTGTAATCACCCCTGTAACCCAGTACATCGGACTATTAAACACTGTACCCTGTAATCACCCCTGTAACCCAGTACATGGGACTATTAAACACTGTACCCTGTAATCACCCCTGTAACCCAGTACATGGGACTATTAAACACTACCCTGTAATCACCCCTGTAACCCAGTACATCGGACTATTAAACACTGTACCCTGTAATCACCCCTGTAACCCAGTACATGGGACTATTAAACACTACCCTGTAATCACCCCTGTAACCCAGTACATGGGACTATTAAACACTACCCTGTAATTACCCCTGTAACCCAGTACATGGGACTATTAAACACTACCCTGTAATCACCCCTGTAACCCAGTACATGGGACTATTAAACACTACCCTGTAATCACCCCTGTAACCCAGTACATGGGACTATTAAACACTGTACCCTGTAATCACCCCTGTAACCCAGTACATGGGACTATTAAACACTGTACCCTGTAATCACCCCTGTAACCCAGTACATGGGACTATTAAACACTACCCTGTAATCACCCCTGTAACCCAGTACATGGGACTATTAAACACTGTACCCTGTAATCACCCCTGTAACCCAGTACATGGGACTATTAAACACTACCCTGTAATCACCCCTGTAACCCAGTACATGGGACTATTAAACACTACCCTGTAATCACCCCTGTAACCCAGTACATGGGACTATTAAACACTACCCTGTAATCACCCCTGTAACCCAGTACATGGGACTATTAAACACTGTACCCTGTAATCACCCCTGTAACCCAGTACATGGGACTATTAAACACTGTACCCTGTAATCACCCCTGTAACCCAGTACATGGGACTATTAAACACTGTACCCTGTAATCACCCTGTAACCCAGTACATGGGACTATTAAACACTGTACCCTGTAATCACCCCTGTAACCCAGTACATGGGACTATTAAACACTGTACCCTGTAATCACCCCTGTAAACCAGTACATGGGACTATTAAACACTGTACCCTGTAATCACCCCTGTAACCCAGTACATGGGACTATTAAACACTGTACCCTGTAATCACCCCCTGTAACCCAGTACATGGGACTATTAAACACTGTACCCTGTAATCACCCCTGTAACCCAGTACATGGGACTATTAAACACTACCCTGTAATCACCCCTGTAACCCAGTACATGGGACTATTAAACACTGTACCCTGTAATCACCCCTGTAACCCAGTACATGGGACTATTAAACACTGTACCCTGTAATCACCCCTGTAACCCAGTACATGGGACTATTAAACACTGTACCCTGTAATCACCCCTGTAACCCAGTACATGGGACTATTAAACACTGTACCCTGTAATCACCCCTGTAACCCAGTACATGGGACTATTAAACACTGTACCCTGTAATAAAACCTGTATTCCAGTACATGGGACTATTAAACACTGTACCCTGTAATCACCCCTGTAACCCAGTACATGGGACTATTAAACACTACCCTGTAATCACCCCTGTAACCCAGTACATGGGACTATTAAACACTACCCTGTAATCACCCCTGTAACCCAGTACATGGGACTATTAAACACTGTACCCTGTAATCACCCCTGTAACCCAGTACATGGGACTATTACTCTGAATCTCTGTCTTTCTTGTTTTTTCTGTCTTTTTCTCGGGAAGGCCAACTGAGGGACTACAGCAGCCTCGCTGTGCCAATCAGGGTTGCCACGACTACAGACAGTGGGTGGTTGAAGTGCCTGTCAATCATGTTATACACACTGTAGACCAGAGATACAATATGAATGGAATGATTATATTATTGTTCTATTTATCAATAAACGTTATCTTCCTTGATTATTATAAACATGCGTACTATTTATATGATTTCAATCATGTTATACATGCTGTAGCGATACAGTACATATGTTATACTGTAGAGATACAGTACATATGTTATACTGTAGAGATACAGTACATATGTTATACTGTAGAGATACAGTACATACGTTATACTGTAGAGATACAGTACATAACCACACAACGCTGTTCCTGTAGATACCCTCCCGTAGGTTAACCCCAACCCTGTTCCTGGAGAGATACCATCCTGTAGGTTTTAACTACAACCCTGTTCCTGGAGAGATACCATCCTGTAGGTTTTAACTACAACCCTGTTCCTGGAGAGATACCATCCTGTAGGTTTTAACTACAACCCTGTTCCTGTAGATACCCTCCTGTAGGTTAACCCCAACCCTGTTCCTGGAGAGCTACCATCCTGTAGGTTTTAACTACAACCCTGTTCCTGGAGAGATACCATCCTGTAGGTTTTAACTACAACCCTGTTCCTGGAGAGATACCATCCTGTAGGTTTTAACTACAACCCTGTTCCTGTAGATACCCTCCTGTAGGTTAACCCCAACCCTTTTCCTGGAGAGATACCCTCCTGTAGGTTTTAACCCCAACCCTGTTCCTGGAGAGCTACCCTCCTGTAGGTTTTATTTAACTCCAACCTTGTTCCTGGAGAACTTCCTTCCCCCAACCCTAACCCTTTTAGCTAACCCTTCCCCTAACCCCTCCCCTAACCCTTCCCCTAACCCCTCCCCTAACCCCTCCCCTAACCCTTCCCCTAACCCCTCCCTAACCCTTCCCTAACCCTTCCCTAACCCTCCCCTAACCCCTCCCTAACCCCTCCCTAACCCTTCCCTAACCCTCCCCTAACCCTTCCCCTAACCCTTCCCTAACCCCTCCCCTAACCCCTCCCCTAACCCTTCCCCTAACCCCTCCCCTAACCCCTCCCCTAACCCCTCCCCTAACCCTTCCCCTATCCCCAACCTTAACCATTTAAGCAAGCTACCATTAGCCACCTAGCCACTTAGATAGAATTTGTAATATATCATACATTATGCAAATTCGTAATAGCTAATGCGAATTATAATTGATGACATCTCATGGGTGATGGACCTCCACAAATTAATACATACCATACGTGTCACGTTGGTATGAAGGATCGGGAGACAGGCGCAGGAATGCGTAATAATTTTTTTTGATTATACCCCAAATTACGGCGTGCCGTGAAGGGCACGGCGACAACGATCAAACAAACACGGAACAAAACACAGGGTTGGAACCTAAACAAAAGAGCTAGGAGTACCTCGAATAAATAACACACGGGACGAGACCCGTAATCATCTGCGCAATCCACAAGGGGCACGAAAGCCCAAAACCACACAGCACAGGTACTCACACGCACCAACGGACATAGTAACAATAATCGAACCCACCATGGTGAACAAAGGGCACATATATACACATACAAACAGCGGGAATAGGAGCCAGGTGTGCGTAATGAAAGTTCCAGGGGGATCTGTGGACAATACGAAACATAACATATCGTACTTAATAATGGAGTGACTTGGATTTACGTACAGAATAATATGACATGCTCTGAGACCAGGTTGCACACGTCATTATTTGTTGTTTTGCTAATGGATTTCTCTCAACTCATCTCAGCGTAGTAGTTAACCTTGAGGCCTAATGCGTCTCTGTTCTTTTCAACTTGATTATTGTTTTGTTTTTCCCCTTTCGGTATTGATGCCATGTGATCCCCCCTACTTACTGTTGACGATGTTGACATTAAGGCTGTCTCAAACGGCACCCTTATTCCCTATGCAGTGCACTACTTTACACCTTTTGTGTGTCAGAAGTAGTGCACCGCAGAGGGAATAAGGTGCTGTTTGGGACACACTCATACAAGTAATGGGTTTTAATGGATTTTCCAAGACTTATCGTGAGAGTTAAATGAACTATCCATTTGTTATAAAAAATGATGCAGTATTTAAAGTTTCACCTCATTTAAAAGCAGGCGTTCTCCGTGTGTAAACCCCCCACCCCCACCATGCAGCATGCAGAGACACTGCTCTAGCCACAGGCCCCTCTTGATCTGTTTCTCTAAAATCTAAATTATAATACTTTGATATATTGATTTATTTGTTAATGTTCTTTTGCTTGAAGAACAACATTATTTTGCCTTGACAAGGGTGGAGCTGAAAGGGAAGGCTTGACAGGGCCTTGAAGACTGATACAGGTTTCCCTCAAGAATTACCCTTTATTTAGCGCCATCCATCATTCCTTAAATTCTGAACAGTTTCTCAGTCCCTGCCGATGAAAAACATCCCCTCAGCATGATGCTGCCACCACCATGCTTCACTGTGGAGATGGTGTTCTCGGGGTGATGGGAGGTGTTGGGTTTGCGCCAGACATAGCGTTTTCCTTGATGGCCAAAAATCCAATTTTAATAATGATTTAATGGTGCTTCGTGGGATGTTCAAAGTTTCTAAAAAAAAAATATAACCCAACCCTGATCTGTACTTCTCCACAACTTTGTCCCTGACCTGTTTGGAGAGCTATTTGGTCTTCATGGTGCCGCTTGCTTGGTCTTGCCCCTTGCTTAGTGGTGTTGCAGACTCTGGGGCCTTTCAGAACAGGTGTATATATACTGAGATCATGTGACAGATCATGTGACACTTAGATTGCACACAAGTGGAATTTATTTGCCTAATTATGTGACTTCTGAAGGTAATTGGTTGCACCAGATCTTATTTATCACAGTGCCATCCGTTTTGTCACCAAAGCCCCATATACTACCCACCACTGCGACCTGTATGCTCGAATTGGCTGGCCCTCGCTACATATTCGTCGCCAAACCCACTGGCTCCAGGTAATCTAAAAGTCTTTGCTAGGTAAAGCCCCGCCTTATCTCAGCTCACTGGTCACCATAGCAGCACCCACCCGTAGCACGCGCTCCAGCAGGTATATTTTCACTGGTCATCCCCAAAGCCAACTCCTACCTTTGGTCGCCTTTCCTTCCAGTTCTCTGCTGCCAATGACTGGAACGAATTGCAAAAATCACTGAAGCTGGAGACTCGTATCTCCCTCACTAGCTTTAAGCATCAGCTGTCAGAGCAGCTCACAGATCATTGCACCTGTACACAGCCCATCTGTAAATAGCCCATCCAACTACCTCATCCTCATACTGTATTTTATTTATTTATCTTGCTCTTTTTCACCCCAGTATCTCTACTTGCACATCATCATCTGCACATCTATCACTCCAGTGTTAATGCTAAATTGTAATTATTTCGCCACTATGGCCTATTTATTGCCTCACCTTCCTTATCCTACCTGGTAGCGGAGGGGGTGAATACATTTGCACACACCCCTTTTCCGTTTTTCATTGTTGTTTTTTTTAACAAGTAAATCTGACAACGCTGTGAGATTGCCAAGATTCTAAACTTTTGAACAGTGTGCAACACTTGTATTTTCATGAATGTTTTATATTGCTACTTTTGTAATTTGAATTTGGCGCTCAGCATTTTTGCGTAAGTTGTCGCAGGTGGGGCGCCTGCTCCCTAAGAAGTATTAATAGTCCTCTATAGGGCAGAATACAGAGAGAGAGATTGACTGTTAACAGTCATCTATAGAGTGGACAGACACAGATCCTAAACCACCCACACACACCCTGTATAATATCTAAATTAACTTGATAAATCTCACAGAGAGACAGATATTAGATAAATATTTATTTTTATGTATTTTATTTAACCTTTATTTAACTAGGCAAGTCAGTTAAGAACATATTCTCATTTACAATGACAGCCTACCAAAAGGCAAAAGGCCTCCTGCGGGGACAGGGGGCCTGGGATTAAACATAAAAAAATAAATACAATATAAATATAGGACAAAACACATTATTTAAATCCCGTAACCTGTATGAAAATCTCTCCTGGGATTCTGTTCCTCAGCCTGTCCTTAGGTAACGATCCAAACCATATAATAATGTTTCTCTCCATGGTCTGGAAGTCAATAGGAGACTATCAGAGTTCAGTTCCTAGACAGCTGGACGCAGGGTGGAAGCATAGCTGGGGGAGATGAGGGAACTCTAAACATCCAGGAGCATTGATTGGGTGGTGCTGTGGTAGCGGGTGAAGAAAGGCTAGGCGTGTGTGAGTGTGTGTGTGTGTGTGTGTGTGTGTGTGTGTGTGTGTGTGTGTGTGTGTGTGTGTGTGTGTGTGTGTGTGTGTGTGTGTGTGTGTGTGTGTGTGTGTGTGTGTGTGCGTGCGTGCGTGCGTGCGTGCGTGCGTGTGTGGAGATGGTGTGTGTGGCGACAGCCCTGAAAATACTATTGTTTCTGTGGCACTCCGAGACAATGAATGTAACCAACCAATCAGTCAGTCAGGATAAAGATCTCACCCTGGGCCACTCTGTGAGAGCAGAAGTGAGCAGGACAATCAATAAAGAGTCACTGGAGAGACATGAGAGAGACGCGTGAGTCACAGTCAATACCAGTTAATAGCTGTGAGTAATTGCCCTGGGTCCCTGGTCAGAGAGAGGACAATGACCAGTAGGAGACTGCATAACACACACACACACACCCACTGGTTAATTGGATATGTATCCATTTCATCCTCTAATCAAATTAAACCCAGAATAATAATAATGCTGTTCAATTCCCCACTAATTGGTCTTTTGACCAATCAGATCAGCTCTTTTGCCAACAATTGGGCAAAAGAAAATTATAATCAGATTTGGGTTTCCTGTGTAAACGCAGCCTAATTGATTGAATTGATATAGCACCTCCACTCTAATGTGTGGCACCTTTAGGGTGACGGACAGGAACCATTTGCCAGAACGCTCACCACACGCCAGTTAGCACGGTGGAGAGGTGAGGAGTGTGATGATTAGGGAGGAGGTGGACCAGACATGTAGAGGGAAGTGTATAATAATTGTCAGAATAATGGTTAGGTTCCGTACAGGAACTCCTCTTAGAACTCATTTGAATGTTATAATTTCTTAAATTGTCTCCAAGCTAATGGATAATTAAATAGTTTAATTAAATTAAATATTCGGGACAGAGTGTACAGTAACAAAACATGCATCTTCGAAAAAAAAGGACAGAATTTTTTTTTTGGGGGGAGGGGAAGTGATGATGAGGAAGCAGATCACATGACAGTGGGAAATAAACGTAGAGGTAAGAACCAGTCAAACAGCACAGTAGGTTAGGGCACAGTAACATTTACCAAAAGGAGGCCAAGAGAGAAAGAGGTCCTTAAAGTGGCTCCAAGAGGCATTTCAATAAGTGGAACACCAGTATTATGTTAGGGTACCAATCCATCCATCCCCATGGTTACCAATCCATCCAACCATCCATCCCATAACTTCTCCTAAAACAATTATTGAGGCACAGCCCCAGGGACGTGTGTTCCAGCTCCCTCCTGGCTCGGCGGGTCAAACAGTAATTGACTGGAAGTGTAGAACACATCGGATGGGCCAAATTTACCCGAAAATGAATCGTTTTACAGGAAATGAGGGTGACTCAAATTAGCAAGGAAATGATTGAGATGTGGCTCAGGGAATTAGGAGAGATTGTTTGCTTCCCAAATGGCGCCCTATTCCCTATATAGTACACTACCTCACTACCACTACTCACACCCCATAGTACACTACCAAGGGAATAGCTGGTGCCATTTGGGACACGAGGAAAAGGAAAGGAGTAATGTTACATGACCACAGCGCAGGTAAAATACTGGTATTACACCTGGTATTACACAACTACACCGCACTGAAAATACTGGTATTACACCTGGTATTACACAACTACACCGCACTGAAAATACTGGTATTACACCTGGTATTACACAACTACACCGCACTGAAAATACTGGTATTACACCTGGTATTACACAACTACACCGCACTGAAAATACTGGTATTACACCTGGTATTACACAACTACACCGCACTGAAAATACTGGTATTACACCTGGTATTACACAACTACACTGCACTGAAAATACTGGTATTACACCTGGTATTACACAACTACACCGCACTGAAAATACTGGTATTACACCTGGTATTACACAACTACACCGCACTGAAAATACTGGTATTACACCTGGTATTACACAACTACACCGCACTGAAAATACTGGTATTACACCTGGTATTACACAACTACACTGCACTGAAAATACTGCTATTACACCTGGTATTACATGACTACACCACACTGGAAATACTGGTATCACACCTGGTATTACATGACTACACCACACTGAAAAAACTGGTATCACACCTGGTATTACATGACTACACCACACTGGAAAAACTGGTATCACACCTGGTATTACATGACTACACTGCACTGAAAATACTGGTATCACACCTGGTATTACATGACTACACCGCACTGAAAATACTGGTATCACACCTGGTATTACATGACTACACCACACTGAAAATACTGGTATTACACCTGGTATTACATGACTACACCACACTGAAAATACTGGTATTACACCTGGTATTACATGACTACACCGCACTGAAAATACTGCTATTACACCTGGTATTATATGACAACAGCACACGTAAAATACTGGTATTCCACTGCCACACTGAACGGAAAACACTGTTATTACATTACTACACTACATTGAAAATACTTGTATTAGACCTGGTATTCCATGACTACACCCCCCAAAAATACTGGTATTACAGGACTACACCACACAGAAAATACTGGTAATACTCCTGGTATTACATGAATACACCACATGGAAAATACTGGCATTACATGATTACACCACATGGAAAATACTGGTATTACACCTGGTATTACATGACTACTCCACACTGGAAATACTGGTATCACACCTGGTATTACATGACTATATCATACGGAAAATACTGGTATTACACCTGGTATTACACGACTACAAAGCACTGAAAATACTGGTATTACACGACTACACCACACTGAAAATACTGGTATTACACCTGGTATTAAATGACTACACCCTACTGAAAATAATGGCATTACACCTGGTATTACACGACTACACCACACTGAAAATACTGGTATTACACCTGGTATTACATGACTACACCACACTGAAAATACTGGTATTACACCTGGTATTACATGACTACACCACACTGGAAATACTGGTATCACACCTGGTATTACACGACTACACCCTACTGAAAATAATGGCATTACACCTGGTATTACACGACTACACCGTACGGAAAATACTGGTATTACACCTGGTATTACAGGACTACACCGCACTGAAAATACTGGTATTACACCTGGTATTACACGACTACACCGCACTGGAAATACTGGTATTACACGACTACACCGCACTGAAAATACTAGTATTACACCTGGTATTACACGACTACACCGCACTAAAAATACTGGTATTACACCTGGTATTACACAACTACACTGCACTGAAAATACTGGTATTACACCTGGTATTACACAACTACACCGCACTGAAAATACTGGTATTACACCTGGTATTACACAACTACACTGCACTTAAAATACTGGTATTACACCTGGTATTACATGACTACAATACACTGGAAATACTGGTATCGCACCTGGTATTACATGACTACACCACACTGGAAAAACTGGTATCACACCTGGTATTACATGACTACACTGCACTGAAAATACTGGTATCACACCTGGTATTACATGACTACACCGCACTGAAAATACTGGTATTACACCTGGTATTACATGACAACAGCACACGTAAAATCCTGTTATTCCACTGCCACACTGAACGGAAAATACTGTTATTACATTACTACACTACATGGCAAATACTTTTATTAGACCTGGTATTCCATGACTACACCCCCAAAAAATACTGGTATTACAGAACTACACCACACAGAAAATACTGGTAATACTCCTGGTATTACATGAATACACCACATGGAAAATACTGGCATTACATGATTACACCACATGGAAAATACTGGTATTACACCTGGTATAACATGAATACACCACACTGAAAAAATACTAGTATTACAAGACTACACCACACTGAAAATACTGGTATTACAACTGGTATTACATGACTACACCCTACTGAAAATAACGGCATTACACCTGGTATTACACGACTACACCACACTGAAAATACTGGTATTACACCTGGTATTACATGACTACACCGCACTGAAAATACTGGTATTACACCTGGTATTACACAACTACACTGCACTGAAAATACTGGTATCACACCTGGTATTACATGACTGCACCGCACTGAAAATACTGGTATTACATGACTACACCGTATGGAATATACTGCTATTACACCTGGTATTACATGACTACAGCACACTGAAAATAATGGTATCACACCTGGTATTACATGACTGCACCACACTAAAAATACTGGTATTACACCTGGTATTACATGACTACACCACACTGAAAATACTGGTATTGCACCTGGTATTACATGACAACAGCACACATAAAATACTGGTATTACATGACTACACCACACTGGAAATACTGGTATCACACCTGGTATTACATGACTATATCATACGGAAAATACTGGTATTACACCTGGTATTACATGACTACACCACACTGGAAATACTAGTATCACACCTGGTATTACACGACTACACCCTACTGAAAATACTGGCATTACACCTGGTATTACACGACTACACTGCACTGAAAATACTGGTATTACACCTGGTATTACACAACTACACTGCACTGAAAATACTGGTATTACACGACTACACCGCACTGAAAATACTGGTATTACACCTGGTATTACACAACTACACTGCACTGAATATACTGGTATTACAGGACTACACCACACTGAAAATACTGGTATTACACCTGGTATTATACGACTACACTGCACTGAATATACTGGTATTACAGGACTACACCACACTGAAAATACTGGTATTACACGACTACACCACACTGAAAATACTGGTATTACACCTGGTATTACATGACTACACCACACTTAATATACTGGTATTACACCTGGTATTACATGACTACACCGTATGGAAAATACTGAGGATTAATTAGAAACGTCGTTTGACTTGTTTGGACGAAGTTTATCGGCAGCTTTTTTGATTCCTTTGTCTGCATGTTGAACGAGTGGATTACTGAAATCAATGGCGCCAACTAAACAGACTTTTTGGACTTTATCGAACAAAACAACCATTCATTGTGTATCTGGGACCCTTGGGATTGCAAACAGAGGAAGATCTTTAAAAGTAAGTGATTTATTTTTTCGCTATTTGTGATTTTGTGACGGCTGTGCTGGTTGAAAAACATGTTGATGTGTGGCGCTGTCCTCAGACAATTGCATGCTATGCTTTCACTGTAAAGCCTATTGTAAATCAGACAACGCGGTTCGATAAACAAGATTCTAAGCTTTTGAATGATGGAAGACATTTGTATTTTCATGAATGTTTAACATTACGATTATTTATTTGAATGCCGCGCCCTCCAATTTCAGCGGATGTTGTCGACCGCTAGCGGGACACCTAGCCCTAACAGGTATCTTTGTCTTGCCCAGTCACCCTCTGAATGACACATACACAATCCATGTCTTAATTGTCTCAAGGCTTACAATTCCTACTTTAATCTGTCTCCTCCCCTTCATCTACACTGATTGAAATGGATTTAACAGATGACGTCAATAAGGGATCACATCTTTCACCTGGATTCACCTGGTCTATGTCATGGAAAGAGCAGATGTTCCTAAGATTTTGTTCACTCAGTGTATATATATAAGTCCAGTAAAATAAAATGATCCTTAACTTGCTCCTGCGATTCACACTTAACCTGCCGACCATCCAGTCCATAGTCCTGTGGTCCTCTCTTCACGTCAGCGGTGTGAGGAGCAGTGGTCCTCCTCAGTGAAGTTTCATAAAAATAAAATTTGTGAAACACTAAAACAATTTTCCTTTTTAGATTAAACTATACTAAATATCTTAATGTCACCAAATAATTGATTAAACCACATTGTTTTGCAATGAAGGTCTACAGTAGCCTCAACAGCACTTTGTAGAGTAGCACCATGGTGTAGCCGGAGGACAGCTAGTTTCCGTCCTCCTCTGGGTACATTGACTTCAATACAAAACCTAGGAGGCTCGTAGGCCTCACCTTCCTTCCATAGAACTACATGGTAATTATGACCACTTCCGGAGGACGTCCTGCAACCAATCATAGCTTTTTTAGTATGAACTGACATGTTGTCCATCCAATCATAGGATTAGGATCAGAGATCAGTGTGTTGTATTGTGGTTGTGCCGCAGAGCATTATGGGGGGTTCTATGTGTTGAGGAGCTTGGTGAGTTGGTGACATTATTGGATAGAGATTGAATAGTGAGAAATTAGCGTTTTTTGGATATTATTCAACTCAAATTAGTTTCTTCAAATTACAGGAGATGTAGGAGGTAGACTATAAATTGTTTTGTTGGTTAAATAACTTTATATTTGTGTCCAGTTTGTGCAATTTATTTCAATTTGCCTTGCTAACTTCAGTAGCACCTTTCGTCGCCAACGCTACCGCAAATGTTGTTGACATTTTGTTGAAGAACCCCTTTCATTCTCTGGGGTACACGGAAAAGGTGCGAATTGAAAGTGAGGGTCGACCTCTGCCTGAGATCAGTTTCATGAAGAAGGACGAAAAGGTGAGGGCGTTCAATACCAACTGGTATCAAAAGTAGAGCTGATTAACAGGGAGCCTTACATCAAGCCGTCTGTATTTATGGCCTTGCCTGCTTTTTTGTTAAAGTCTGAGCCTTGGTCAAAAGGTGGGGACAGTGACCTGAAGAACATGGATCGTTCAGCTAAATGGCAAAGCAAAAACAGTGAGCGTGTAATTGCCCACATCAGATTCAATTTTCTGGGAAAAAGCCGCATCGATCATAACGAAGGTCTGGGGGTTCAAACTGCTCAACACAACAAGAAAGTTAAAAGAAACAGGGATGTTCTTAAACTGCTTATCAACTCCACTATGTTTTGGGGCCTGAAAGAACTGGCTTTTAGAGGACATGAGGAGAGGGAAGGTTCCTCTAACAAAGGGCAACTACATGGAGCTTGCAGAGATCATGGCACGTTACGATGCTTTACTTGCTGTACATATGGAACTTTATACTGTCTTCTCTGGGATGTCAAATTGTATTCAGAAGGATTTGATAGCTTCTATCGCATCATCTATTTAAAGTTAGATTAAAGAGAGTGGTTGACGCAGCACATCTGTCATGCCCTGACCTGGTCGAGCCTGTTTATGTTTCATTTTGGTTGGGTCAGGGTGTGAGTTGGGGTGGGCAATCTAGGTTCTTTATATTTCGTTGTTTTGAAAGAGTATGGCTCTCAATCAGGGACAGCTGTCTATCGTTGTCTCTGATTGGGAACCATACTTAAGCAGCCCTTTTCCCCTCCAGTGTTTGTGGGAAGTTGACTCTGTTTGGGTGTATGTTGCTACTACACCAGTTGATCTTCGTTCATAGTTTTGGGTGAGTTAAGAAATAAAACGTGTTTTTCTCAACCCGGCACGCTGCTCCTTGGTCGATAAATGAAGATCGTGACAACATCTCTCCACTTTCCTCCGGAATTATTTAGCAAAGATGATAACACATAATCACTCCGGACAGACACAATGAAAAAAAACTAATTCCGTAAATGTATAATCAGCCGTGGCTACACATAAACATGAGAGATCTGACACGCTGTATGGGATGAAAACGAGACCACGTCTGATCAACTGTAGGCTACTAATTAGAGCCGCTGGATACAGCCTATGCCCTGTCCATCTGGTCAGGGTAACTAATTGGTAACGTTATGTATTCATAGTCCATTTGTGTTTCAGGAGAAAATATGACTATGTTTAAATTTGTAAGGCTTCATCATTATGCGACATATTTTCACCTCCCTGTAAGAGCTGAAACAAAAGGCCTGCTGACACAACAACTCTGAAACACAGCTTTTATTCTATGCGTCTTTCTCCTCAATCCTCTGGTCACCTCAATGTATTAGTAGTCATAATGATGGGTAGCCATTTGGGCTCACAATTAATAGAGTTTCCCCTGAGACTCAGACTGTAGAAGCGATTTCCTTCAGGAAGAAGAGCTGGGCAGAGGTTCTTCCCCAATCCTCTGTCTGTGTGTGTGTGTGAACCCACTGCCCCGGAGCATGTCTGTTTCAGAGTGTTGTCACCCTCTTCCTGGCATCCATTAACACAAGCCATTATCATGTTAATCTGTACAGCAGGGTTCCCCAACTGGCGGCCTGTGGGTGGTTTGATTTTTCAGAGAAAGAAATACATACACACACATATATATCATGTTTACTGTTGGACATAAGAGACTGTAAAACCACCAAGAAATCAGCTGCAAGTGATTTTATATCTGTTTGGGCTTCTTACAAAGTTTTTTTACATTATGTTCCGGCCCCTCGCCAATCCGCCCAGGAAGAGAAACGGCCCACGGCTGAATCTAGTTGATGATTCCTGTAATTAATGCACACTGACTGCTATGGTATGGACTGACAGAGACAAGCTACTACGCTATTCACCAACATATCTATTGTTTTGCATTGTGCCACTATCTGCACTGTGTCCCGCAGATATGTCCCCAACCCCTCTTTTACACTACTGCTACTCTCTGTTCATCATATATGCACAGTCACTTTAACCATAACTACATGTACATATACTACCTCAATCAGCCTGACTAACCGGTGTCTGTATATAGCCTCTCTACTGCTACTCTCTGTTCATCATATATGCATAGTCACTTTAACCATAACTACATGTACATATACTACCTCAATCAGCCTGACTAACCGGTGTCTGTATATAGCCTCTCTACTGCTACTCTCTGTTCATCATATATGCATAGTCACTTTAACCATAACTACATGTACATATACTACCTCAATCAGCCTGACTAACCGGTGTCTGTATATAGCCTCTCTACTGCTACTCTCTGTTCATCATATATGCATAGTCCCTTTAACCATAACTACATGTACATATACTACCTCAATCAGCCTGACTAACCGGTGTCTGTATATAGCCTCTCTACTGTATATAGCCTCTCTACTGCTACTCTCTGTTCATCATATATGCATAGTCCCTTTAACCATAACTACATGTACATATACTACCTCAATCAGCCTGACTAACCGGTGTCTGTATATAGCCTCTCTACTGCTACTCTCTGTTCATCATATATGCATAGTCCCTTTAACCATAACTACATGTACATATACTACCTCAATCAGCCTGACTAACCGGTGTCTGTATATAGCCTCTCTACTGTATATAGCCTCTCTACTGCTACTCTCTGTTCATCATATATGCATAGTCACTTTAACCATAACTACATGTACATACTACCTCAATCAGCCTGACTAACCGGTGTCTGTATATAGCCTCTCTACTGCTACTCTCTGTTCATCATATATGCATAGTCACTTTAACCATGACTACATGTACATACTACCTCAATCAGCCTGACTAACCAGTGTCTGTATGTAGCCTCTCTACTGCTACTCTCTGTTCATCATATATGCACAGTCACTTTAACCATGACTACATGTACATACTAACTCAATCAGCCTGACTAACCAGTGTCTGTATGTAGCCTCTCTACTGCTACTCTCTGTTCATCATATATGCACAGTCACTTTAACCATAACTACATGTACATATACTACCTCAATCAGCCTGACTAACCGGTGTCTGTATATAGCCCCTCTACTGTATATAGCCCCTCTACTGTATATAGCCTCTCTACTGTATATAGCCTCTCTACTGTATATAGCCCCTCTACTGTATATAGCCCCTCTACTGTATATAGCCCTCTACTGTATATAGCCCCTCTACTGTATATAGCCCCTCTACTGTATATAGCCTCTCTACTGTATATAGCCCCTCTAATGTATATACTGCTTATTTCTTTACTTACCTATTGTTCACCTAATACCTTTTCTGCACTATTGGTTAGAGCCTGTAAGTAAGCATTTCACTGTGAGGTCCACACCTGTTGTATTCAGCATTTCACTGTAAGGTCTACACCTGTTGTATTCAGCATCTCACTGTAAGGTCTACACCTGTTGTATTCAGCATTTCACTGTGAGGTCTACACCTGTTGTATTCAGCATTTCACTGTGAGGTCTACACCTGTTGTATTCGATTCGGCGCACGTGACAAATAAACTTTGATTTGATTTGCTCTTCTCGCTTTGTCATTTAACATTTCTTGTATCGTTCTGCATTATTGAGGTTTCCCCCACTTCTTTTGCACTGGTTAATGTGTGAATCTCTCTCTCTCTCTCTCTCTCGGACACATCCAGCACTAATTTCACAACCACATGTGGGACGCACTCATCTTGACCCACCGGGAGTGGATGATGAAGAGCAGGTTGGTATAATGACTTGCAACATCAATATAACATCCAGAACAGACACCGGTAGAGAGAGAAAGCGACTGCGTCCATTTATTAACTTGGTTTTTATGGTCTATATTTTCAGTTGGTCTAGCTACATTTTCAGAATTTATGGTCTGTATGTTCAGTTGGCCTTGCTACATTTATTGTAGGCCTACTGTACATTTCTCCTTGGGATTCAGTTAATTCATAAATTGCTATATAATTTTTCAATGGAGAGCTGGAAATAACAATTGAAAGGTATGGTGGAAAATAACAAACTGTGTAATGCGCATGCATTTTCAGAAGAGCCTGGTATTTTTCCACTCTGCCTCTGTTGAACTTAGTCACACGGCCAAAGGCAAAGAGCCTCAAGAGTGACCACAGTTTTTGGTCCATCCTGTTCTCTGGTCTCTTTCAAGGACACAGCTGTGTGGAGATACGAAGAGAATAGGCTAGCTTGAGCAGCAGCAACAATTCTATCAGCAGAAAGGAGAAACAAAAACTGGCGTTAACTGGGGGGGCGGGGGGGGGGTGCAGCGGGGTGTGGGTGTGTGTGAAAGGAGAGAGGGGTTCAGTACTCTAAAACTTTACCCATGGAAATGTCTACACAGACCAGAGAAACACTACCCAACAATCCTCTCTTTACTGTTCATAGCAGGAGTCCCAAATGTCCCCCTGTTCCTTTAACCAGGGGTCATGTGGCTGTTCCTTTAACCAGGGGTCATGTGGCTGTTCCTTTTGACCAGGGGTCATGAGGCTGTTCCTTTAACCAGGGGTCATGTGGCTGTTCCTTTAACCAGGGCTCATGAGGCTGTTCCTTTAATCAGGGGTCATGTGGCTGTTCCTTTAACCAGGGGTCATGTGGCTGTTCCTTTAACCAGGGGTCATGTGGCTGTTCCTTTTGACCAGGGGTCATGTGGCTGTTCCTTTTGACCAGGGGTCATGAGGCTGTTCCTTTTGACCAGGGGTCATGTGGCTGTTCTTTTTGACCAGGGTCATGTGGCTGTTCTTTTTGACCAGGGGTCATGTGGCTGTTCTTTTTGACCAGGGGTCATGTGGCTGTTCTTTTTGACCAGGGGTCATGTGGCTGTTCTTTTTGACCAGGGGTCATGTGGCTGTTCCTTTTGACCAGGGGTCATGTGGCTGTTCTTTTTGACCAGGGGTCATGTGGCTGCTCTTTTTGACCAGGGGTCATGTGGCTGCTCTTTTTGACCCGGGGTCATGTGGCTGTTCTTTTTGACCCGGGGTCATGTGGCTGTTCCTTTTGACCCGGGGTCATGTGGCTGTTCCTTTTGACCCGGGGTCATGTGGCTGTTCCTTTTGACCCGGGGTCATGTGGCTGTTCCTTTTGACCCGGGGTCATGTGGCTGTTCCTTTTGACCCGGGGTCATGTGGCTGCTCTTTTTGACCCGGGGTCATGTGGCTGTTCTTTTTGACCCGGGGTCATGTGGCTGTTCTGTTTGCAAATCTTTCTTGGCATTGACAGCTCACAAAAACAAATCAAACTGTATTTTAAAAAATCTAAACGTATCAAACAAACAATATCAAATGATACTGCAGCACAGGTGCTGGGGTCAAGCAGAGAAGCACCACCAGGAACCAGAAAGGTACAGGACCCAGAAGCGCAGGTATCTGGGGTAGAGCAGAGCAGCACCACCTGCAAGCTACAGGAACCAGAAGCGCAGATGTCCGGGGTCAAGCAGAGCAGCACCACCAGGAACCAGGAAGGTACAGGACCCTATTACCTATTACCAAGGTTGATGTATTTATTCCAGGCCCTGCCAGTTTAAATTCCACCCAACTTCCTTAATAAAGTAAATGGCCTGCTCTCCAACTTTATTTGGAATGGAAAGACCTCAAGAGTATACTTCAGAGATCACACCGTAACCTAGGGAGATACTTAATGTTACCAGGTTACAGTATACTTCAGAGATCACACCGTAACCCAGGGAGATACTTAATGTTACCAGGTTACAGTATACTTCAGAGATCACACCGTAACCTAGGGAGATACTTAATGTTACCAGGTTACAGTATACTTCAGAGATCACACCGTAACCCAGGGAGATACTAAATGTTACCAGGTTACAGTATACTTCAGAGATCACACCGTAACCTAGGGAGATACTTAATGTTACCAGGTTACAGTATACTTCAGAGATCACACCGTAACCCAGGGAGATACTTAATGTTACCAGGTTACAGTATACTTCAGAGATCACACCGTAACCTAGGGAGATACTTAATGTTACCAGGTTACAGTATACTTCAGAGATCACACCGTAACCCAGGGAGATACTTAATGTTACCAGGTTACAGTATACTTCAGAGATCACACCGTAACCTAGGGAGATACTTAATGTTACCAGGTTACAGTATACTTCAGAGATCACACCGTAACCCAGGGAGATACTAAATGTTACCAGGTTACAGTATACTTCAGAGATCACACCGTAACCTAGGGAGATACTTAATGTTACCAGGTTACAGTATACTTCAGAGATCACACCGTAACCCAGGGAGATACTTAATGTTACCAGGTTACAGTATACTTCAGAGATCACACCGTAACCTAGGGAGATACTTAATGTTACCAGGTTACAGTATACTTCAGAGATCACACCGTAACCCAGGGAGATACTAAATGTTACCAGGTTACAGTATACTTCAGAGATCACACCGTAACCCAGGGAGATACTAAATGTTACCAGGTTACAGTATACTTCAGAGATCACACCGTAACCCAGGGAGATACTAAATGTTACCAAGTTACAGTATACTTCCAAGCTTTCCATACAAAAAAAAGAGTTGAATTTCACAGGATTAAGGTCAGCGTGTAATTCAGTTGTTAAATGCTTAGTATACGATATAACAACAAACGACAGTATGATACATGTAAGGAAACAAAGGTAGTGTTTTATGTCACATGATTTATGCCAAATATGTGAAGACTTCAAGCATGAAAAAGGGATAAACAGGTTTTGATTCAACTTGTCAATGCTATTGAATGTATCCATGTTCCCCTTTATATCTGAATGTATCCATGTTCCCCTTTATATCTGAATGTATCCATGTTCCCCTTTATATCTGAATGTATCCATGTTCTCCTTTATATCTGAATGTATCCATGTTCCCCTTTATATCTGAATGTATCCATGTTCCCCTTTATATCTGAATGTATCCATGTTCCCCTTTATATCTGAATGTGTCCATGTTCCCCTTTATATCTGAATGTATCCATGTTCCCCTTTATATCTGAATGTGTCCATGTTCCCCTTTATATCTGAATGTATCCATGTTCCCCTTTATATCTGAATGTATCCATGTTCCCCTTTATATCTGAATGTGTCCATGTTCCCCTTTATATCTGAATGTATCCATGTTCCCCTTTATATCTGAATGTGTCCATGTTCCCCTTTATATCTGAATGTGTCCATGTTCTCCTTTATATCTGAATGTGTCCATGTTCCCCTTTATATCTGAATGTGTCCATGTTCTCCTTTATATCTGAATGTGTCCATGTTCCCCTTTATATCTGAATGTGTCCATGTTCCCCTTTATATCTGAATGTGTCCATGTCCCCCTTTATATCTGAATGTGTCCATGTTCTCCTTTATATCTGAATGTGTCCATGTTCCCCTTTATATCTGAATGTGTCCATGTTCCCCTTTATATCTGAATGTGTCCATGTTCCCCTTTATATCTGAATGTGTCCATGTTCCCCTTTATATCTGAATGTATCCATGTTCCCCTTTATATCTGAATGTATCCATGTTCCCCTTTATATCTGAATGTATCCATGTTTCCCTTTATATCTGAATATGTAGTGTGTATTTTTAGTCTAGTGAGTGTGTATGTTGTGTGTGTATATAGTGTGTGTATATTTAGTCTAGTGAGTGTATGTAGTTTGTATGTAGTGTGTGTATATATAGTCTAGTGAGTGTATGTATATAGTATGTATATATAGTCTAGTGAGTGTGTATGTTGTGTGTAAATAGTGTGTGTATATATAGTCTAGTGAGTGTGTGTGTGTGTGTGCGTAGTGTGTATATATATAGTCTAGTGAGTGTATGTAGTTTGTATGTAGTGTGTGTATATATAGTCTAGTGAGTGTATGTATATAGTATGTATATATAGTCTAGTGAGTGTGTATGTAGTGGGTGTGTATGTAGTGTGTGTATATATAGTCTAGTGAGTGTATGTATATATAGTCTAGTGAGTGTGTATGTTGTGTGTAAATAGTGTGTGTATATATAGTCTAGTGAGTGTGTATGTTGTGTGTAAATAGTGTGTGTATATATAGTCTAGTGAGTGTGTGTGTGTGTGTGTGTGCGTAGTGTGTATATATATAGTCTAGTGAGTGTATGTAGTTTGTATGTAGTGTGTGTATATATAGTCTAGTGAGTGTATGTATATAGTATGTATATATAGTCTAGTGAGTGTGTATGTTGTGTGTAAATAGTGTGTGTATATATAGTCTAGTGAGTGTGTGTGTGTGTGTGCGTAGTGTGTGTATATATATAGTCTAGTGAGTGTATGTAGTTTGTATGTAGTGTGTGTATATATAGTCTAGTGAGTGTATGTATATAGTATGTATATATAGTCTAGTGAGTGTGTATGTTGTGTGTAAATAGTGTGTG